>JAPKLW010002246.1:19358-32661 GCA_026898455.1 Plectranthus barbatus
CAGTAGGCTCATGCGCCTTCTTCGGGATTAGGGAGACCACAGTATGGTTGAGTTTGCGAAGCAGGACCCCTTTCTCAAAGAACTCCTGCACCGCATCCACCACCTCGGGACCCACAAGACTCCAATTCTTCTTGAAGAAAGAGGAGGAATATCCATCAGGACCCGGTGCCTTGTCATCTCCAATCCCAAACATAGCCTCACGGACTTGCAAGGCCGATACCCAACGAACTGATCTTTGCTGCTCTTCACTGCTTAACCTGGTACCTGCAAGAAAAACAGAAGGAACAACAGCAGTACGAGGAACAGAGCGCCCAAACAAATTAGAATAGAACTGAATAAAATCATGCCTAATTCTATTCATATCACTATACACCTCGCCATCAGCATCACATAAAAAAGAAATGGCATTACGTCCATGCTTTCTCTTCACAAAAGAATGAAAATAGGCAGTGGACTTATCTGCTTTAACCAAGTGGATACCACGTGCTCTCTGGCGGAAAAATTCATACTCAGCAGTGTCCAAGCGAGCCGCCTCCTTACGGAGTTCAATTTCTTTATTCCTCAGATTCCCATCAAGTGGGTTCCTATCACGATCCATTTGAACCTCCTCTAGATTAGCCTTAGCAGCTTTGACCCTGTCCTGGAGGAAAGCGAACTCCTTGAAGTTAAACCTCTTCAGCACTCCCTGTAAAGCCTCCAACTTGTCTGCAAGGTGGCGCTGGCAATCAGACTCTGCCCTTTCCACCTTCCAGTTGTCCTTTAAGACCCTGTCAAAATCATCGTGCTCCAACCACAAGTTAGAGAATTTAAAGGGAGGTTTGAAACGAGGTACCTGCTCGAAAAGGTAAGTAATACTCGGCGAGTGATCAAAATGTATTCCTCGGGGAAGGAATTCAGATCTGCAATACCAGCCCGCCTCAAACCAAGCTTCATTAACCAAGACACGGTCAATTTTGGAGAACGTGCCTCCTTCTGACCAAGTAAAATGTACACCTGAAGAAGGCGTATCCTGCAAACTCAAGAAAGAACAAGCATCAGAAAATTCAGTATACTCCTTCTCAACCGGTCTCCTACCACCAATCCGCTCATCCGGGTGCAAAATAGCGTTGAAGTCTCCTGCCACAAAAGCAGGTTCGTCCAACGACACATTGGAGATCAAAGAGTCCCAGAGAGTCCTTCGTTGGGCAAGAGGATTAAAGCCATACACTGCACTAAGGTTAAATAAAGACCCGGTGGGTTTCCATTTAACCTTGCAGTGTATAACCTGATCCTCAATCGAAACAACCTGCAAATCCACACGAAGAGAATTCCACAGTACCAATATCCTACCAAATGGTCGAAAGGTAAAATTATTAACAAAACTCCAATCAGGAAAGAATTTGAGAAACTAGACATAAACTTAGCAAAAGAATTTTCCCTAAGTTTAGTTTCAACAAGAATAACAAGATCAAGAGAACGAGTAGAAATTAAATTTTTTACCGCAGAGTGTTTATGGGCCTTCTGCAGTCCCCTAACATTCCATGCTGCAAAAATCATTTCCACCGTCCTTCTTTTTCACTCCGAACACCCCTTAGGGTAGGGGGACAGCTGGTTCTAGCCACACGGTTCTTAATGCGAACCGATTTCCTCAATGTGTTACCTTTCTCTTGTTTGTCTCCCACTACGGAATCGGGGGGGCTGTCACTAGTGTTGTGCACCAACTTACTTGTAACCGCATCCTCCTTATCCACTGTATTGTCCAAAGCAATTCCAACACCAAATTTACCTTTTGCAGCTCGTGGAATTTGTCCCAAAACCTGAAAGGAATTAGAAGTAGAAACAAGAGTACAAGAGCGGGAAGTAGAAGAGATACTACCCGACGGAGACTCCGGGTTTCGAACAACATCTGACCATTTCCTCGACGGAGGAGATATTTCCCCAGAGTCATTCAAATGAGGATGGGAGGAGTTAGCCAAATCCACAGATGTAGTGGGAATCAAGCTCATTCCCTTCGCAGCACTATTGGTGGCGTCGGGAGAGGAACTGTTTGAATTTTCTGAATTTACCCCCTCATCCAAATGGCCCCCAATTCGATTTCCCGTCTCCGTATATGTCTTAGCATGCTGGGAAAAATAGGGGGAGGAAGTACGGGACCCCTCAGGGTCGGCTACGGGGGATTTACCAACAGCAGCCGCAGCATTTTCAGCATTTTCAGCAACAGCTTTCTCTGCCTTTGACGAATTTTCTGCTCTATCCCCCGAATCCGATTGGCCCAAACGACCACTCGCCATCTCCATAGGCATGTTAGGGAGCTGTAAAAAATCAGAGGCGGCCGGTGCAGGTCCCGGAGTGTCGTGGTTAAGCAAATTTCCTTGGCTCGCTGCAGCAGTTTTTCTGGAGTTTTTTACGCTCTTTTGCAGGTTTGCCGAAGGATTTGGAACATCTTCCAATGAGTCATCTTGGTCAATATCCAGCTGGCGTGTCTCGGAGGCACGCTGCCTAGGGCTAACATCCGCATTAGGGGCGACGAGGGTGGCAGTCCGAATTGACGGTGAACCATCCTGCACACAAATCGCACCAACATGAACATTGCCCAAGGAGAGGGAAGATTCCGGAGAATTAAAATAAGTATGCTTGTTTAAAGGAACTCCCCGATTCTCCTCGCGAGTGTGAGTAGCTTTGGAAGTCTCCGCAGCCGATTTCAAGTTAGGAACAACCTGAGCATTCGCCGTTTCCTTACGGCGCCAAGTTCCGACAGATTTTCTCCTAGCATTAGGGGCCACACTCAAAGAGCGGCTCCTCAAATTCAGAGCTGATTTGGGAAGATTCGGATCAGCCGGAGCCTTACTAGTCGGACGGCTAGCATTCTTCAGCCCTCTTTTCCTAGCTGCAGCCCGGGACCGACGTCCTTGTGTCTCCCACCCACCTGCATCATCAGAAACGGGCTCCTTACCCTCCCTACGAGGGATGGAAGTGCCCGGGTAAATAGTATTCTTATTATTAGGACATTTATCAACCGTATGCCCCATCCTACGACAAGAAGAACAAAAGCTTGGAAAGAATTCATAACCAACTTCCTGTTCAAATTCCATGCCATTCGGCATAACAATCGACACATGCTCTCTCCTGGGTGCCAAAGCATCGACAAGAATCAACAGCCGGGGACCTGCAACAGATTTTCTAAACAGCACACGATGATCAACTTGGAGAGGTTCTCCAATCATAGATCCAATTTTACTAAGAGCATTTAAGTTCCACAATCGAAGCGGCAAATTAGGCAATGTAATCCATATGCGAAATTTAAATTCCGGGGAAGAGTCAAACCGAAAATCAGCCGGAAGCGAGCAGACAACAAGAGGAATACCAAATACATATTGCGTACCTTGATTACGTATTACCTCTCTGTCCTCAGCCGATCTGCACCGGATGATAAGCCATCCCTTGGGGTGATATGCTATCTTAACCGGTCGAGCCCATCTCTTAACAGCGTTTTCCGTGGCTTCCTTCCCCGGGAACCGGCCTCCGTAAAAACCCAAAAGGCAGCAGCCCATAAAGTTATCTTCATCAATGCAGTCATCGTTATTTAAACAGAGTTTTTCACAATTCAGATCAACATGACGCAGCACCGTATCTTCAAAACGAACAGTTGGTTCTTCCAAAAATTTGCCAATCAACCAGGGGTTCTTGTCCCGATTGTGTAAAGGGCCAGAGGTCACATTAGCAGCCGGGCCAGCCCCAGAATCGTGGTTCATCATTCCTACAGCTTAGAAAAAATGACCCAAGCCACAGAGAACGTAACCAAGCAAGATGCGAGTGAGAGTAAGATGTATGAATACACACCTACCACCTGTTCGAATAAAAGCCAAAACCAAAATACAATTTGCCTAATTGAAAAATGAGAGCAAACCTGCAAATGATGCTACAAGTACCACCAGCAACTCACTCAAGAATCAGAGAATAACCATCCAACCCTAAAACAAGAACCGTCTTACCAAATCCGCAGGAAGAGAACACCGGGGTTAGCGTAGTCCCACAGCACGTCGATTGGCATCAGTAACTCTCGCCCGTGGATGAAATGGCCTCGCCGGGAACCAGATTACTAGCCACCGTCACACCAGGCCAGCCTCAGGGTAAAGTCAGCAAAACGAAGAGCGCTCTCCTCGGTCGGAAGTCACCAAGAACCATCTGTATCTGCCAATCTTCGACGTAAACCTGCAGGAAAAGACAAAGGACTGCAGAAACACGAAAATTTGGGGAGGGAGTGTGAGTGAACAAACAGTCTACCCCACGGATAGAACCAGAACACAGCGACAAGACGCAAAGAATATTTCACACACCAAGACAAGGAATCAGGGGCTCAAAAATCACCAAGTTGGGTGGTCAATCCAATGTGATGACACGGAGAGTAGAAACGATGAAATCAGTGTATGAAAGGAACAACCTCGGCACGAATAGCAGGCCGGAAACAGTAGTGAGCCAGTGTCCGATCCTGGCAGTCACAACCTCCAGCAAGAACACCTAGCGAACCACCACTACTACGTAGGACGTCGCTTGGGTGCGGGAATACAACAGAAAGCACGCAGCACTGTGTAGAGCGGTATTCAACGTCCGAATACCAGTGTTAGAACACTCTTCGCACCCTGCCCACAGGGAGATCGTGCAGTCACAGAGGGGGCCGATGAGATGCGTCTGAATGATAAATATGGAAAGTTGACAGAGATCAGCGAAACCCTAGTTATGGCGGCTAGGGTTCGCGGCCATGCAAGCAACAGCCGTCCCAGGGGCAGACACCGGAGGGGAGATCGCCGATGGCCCTAGGGTTATCTGTCGAGGCGAACAGAACCCTACGTTGGCGGTAGGGCTGACTGCAGGGGCGTGGGCACCTAGAAGGCCTGACCGGCCAACACCAAACGACTGGAGAAGCAGCGATGGAGATATGCAAAAGTAGTAGTAGCAGCGTGCAGGGGTGAATCTCGAAGGAAGAAGGTGAACAATGCTAGAAACCGGACACAAGGTTCTAGGGGGGAGAAGGTACCCCCAACTGTTCACGGCCGACGGATGGAAGGTGGTCGGAGGGGCGGAGAACGGCGGGGCGATGGTCGGCGTTAGAGGTGGCGGTGGTAATGGGCGGAGGTAGTAGTAGGGCTGAAGGTTGGCGTACGATGGTGGAGGGAAGAGAGATGACAAACGAGAATTTCAAATTCTAGAGAGAAGGGAGAGCTTCTCTCTCTAGAATTCCCTGCCGCTTTCTAGTAGCACACACATCCATAACATAGGAACTGCTGAGAGTTGGAAGTCAGCAATCATCAACTCAACAATTGCATCTTCACCCGTTCCATATAACGTGGTAATAAAGGGGTAAGTCATTATTGATTTCCTTGGTGAAAGCAAATTAATTAATGTTTTATTAATTAATTAAGTTTTAGGTTGGACATGAAGAATTAATTAATAAGAAAGGTCCACTTTATTATTTGCATTTGGTCCCTGGTCTGACCCACAAACTGCTCAGAGCCCATTAGTTTTAGGGTTTTACAAACCCCAATACTATAACCCCCTCTCTCTATCAGATCGCATAGAACAACACAATATTTAGTACAACAATACAGAATTGAGAGAGAAAATGAGAGAGAAGGTGACAACTAGGTCATAAGGGGAACACTGATCGACTTCCCCGATTTTGATTCAACTCGGTAACATATTCTCACCAGATCTCCGAGGAGCAAGGGAACATATCAGAAGATCAGATATATTGGAACACAACAGCGTGGATTGGATCCCAAGCCTTGAGCACATTGACATCTTCATTTAGATCTAGAGATCAAAATCTTGAGTTTAGGTTTTCCGTAAATCCATCCTCTGCAATTAAATATTTGGAGCACGCATAAGGTTTGCATGGTTTATTCAATCTGACTTATTTTGATACCCTAAGAACGATCCAAATGACTAAAATAATAAAAGACAATTCATTTTGTCTGTTGTAGACTCAGTTCCTACAGTTTTGACATCCATATGCCAGATTTTTAGGTCCATATGTGTCGCTATGAAAAGGAGTATCCAAATGGACTTGAGCATGGTTACTGTTGAGAAGGTTTCATCATAGTCTATACCCTCGTTCTGACTATAACCCTTCGTCACCAACCTGGCTTTATAAGACGTAATTTCTCCACTCACTCTTTTCTTTGTCTTATATTCCCACTTGCAACCTATGACTCAAAAGCCATCTGGCAGCTTAGTTTTCTAGTATAAATCCATAGCTGTTATAATTTCTATTTCAGAATCCATGGCGACACGCCATTTGTCTGTGTTTTTATCTGATATAGCCTCATTCTATGTCCATGGGTCGGTATTATCTAGTCCATTTTCTGGGATCAAGTCAGAAGACTCTTCCACGAACATGTACCTTTTTGTTGCAGAACAACCCTCCCACTGCGATGAGGTATCTGAACTGTGTCAGTAGTTGGCACAATACTCTTTGGTTCCATGCCTTGCATTGGTGGTCGTGTTGGTAATCCCTCACCAGGGCTTTCTTGATGGAATCACTTCTTTATTTCCAAGTTCATGGAAAACGATTTCACTCTTGGATTTGTGGTTTCTTATTTATTCTTTCTCTAAGAATCTTGTGTTAGTACTGACAACGACTTTCTGAACCTCGTGACAATATAAGTAACCATCTTTCATTTGCCAGTAATATCCTACAAACAACATTACCTTAGACCTATTTTTTAAATTATCAGGTTCCTTTGTCAGCACGTAGGTTGGACAACCACAAACCTTTATTTTGGTTAATCTAGCCTTTCGCCCATACCAGAGTTCCAGAGAAGTTTTTGGAACTGATTGAGAAGGTACCAAGTTAAGCAAATACGCCACTGTTTCCAAGGCATATCCAAAAAAAAATTGGAAACTTGCATAATTCATCATAGACCTAACTATTTCTAAAAGAGTTCTATTTCTTCTTTCTGCTACACCATTTTGTTAAGGGGTGTGATCCCATGTTCTGACAGATATTGCAAGAACTCGTTACTAAGGTATTATCCACCACGATCTGATCGTAGAGTCTTGATAGTCTTACTTAGCTTCTTCTCTACTCCAGTCTTAAATTCTTTGAATTTCTCAAAGCATGCAAACTTATAGCGATGCAGGTAGACATATCCGAATCTTGTGTGGACATCGGTCCACATAAGTCAGAGTGGATCAATTCCAAAATATCCTATGATCAAGTGTTACTTGCCTTAAAAGGCATGGTCGTCATCTTACGTTCTATACATGATTCACAGACTTGACGAGGTACTACTTGGAAAGAATCGAAGACACCATCATCTGCTAGTCTTTTAATCCTTTAGATGCGATCGTGTCTCAAGTGGTAGAGATATGTTTGATCCTTGTCAGAAGAAGAAGACTTTCTCTTCAAATGATTATTATTATTGGATGAGTTAGATACAACGTTCACGGAAGATTTATGCAAACAATTTATGATATAGAGAGAATCAATCAGTTTTCCACGATAGTTGACATAGCTACAACCAGTGATAGAAACACCACTATAAAAAATAACTGAATATCCATCAATAAATAACTTGGAAACTAAAATTAAGTTCTTTCGAAAAACCATCACAAATAAAACATCTCTTAAAATCAAAATATTATTTTCAAAGCATTAAGTAAAATCTCCAATGGCTACTGCTGAGACTTGCTCCCCGCTGCCCATGGAGATTGATGCGATCCTCGCCGGGAAGGTTTAGATCGCAGCCCAGGAACTCAACTGAAACGATTTTAACACAATGCGGAAGCAAATTAAAACTTGATACGATAGGGGAAATCCAACACCTTTGAAGTTGACCCTTAGAGAACATTAGGCAAGGACGAAAATGAACCCCTACGACCCAAAAAGCAACTCGCCTCAACAACAATGGATATAGTGAAAATATCACAAACGGATGTGTAAGTCCAATTGATAAGTCAATATTAAATTTCAAGGTACTCCACATAAATTTAAGAGCTTTCAGATAATTGGAGAATAAACTCACAATTTTTATTTACTGGAAATTGAAAACTAAAAACTAAATTACAATGAAAATATGAAGTCATATTTATAGGGAGAAAATCAAATCTAATCCTAATAAAACTAAGAAATAAAATCAAATCCTAATAAATCTAGAAATCAAATATAGCTAAAGATCAAATCTAATAAATATCCAAGATATATCAAGACAAATCAAATCTTCTCTTTTCTTCAACAATATCTTGATACATTTTTATCTCTCATAAATCAAAACTACAATAATTTAATTCAGTCGACTTATTTAAATTCTTCAATTTTGAACCTATCAATAATTTAATTAAGCCCAAATGACTTAATTAAATTCTTCTATTTTGGACCACCTTCATTCTCATCATTCCCCTCCTCTTCAAAGGATTTGCCCTCAAATCCAAGTCTGCACCGAATTCAAGTGACCATCTTACATCGCCTTTAGTTGGCTTGTTTGGCGTATATCATCATACTCGAAGCCTTGCAATCCTTACAAACAAACATTTTTTTCCATGCATAAATTTTATTAGATGACTCTAGGACTCTACATGGATGTATATATATGAATAAATATGGATGGCTAGATAAGAAAGTGTATAGATATAGAATATCTAGATATGGATAAATATGAATACTTATGGACGATATGAATGAAACAGATATGGATAAGATATATATGGATAGATATTTATAGATATGGATAAATAAGGATGAGAATGGATATATATGAATGAGAATGACTAACTAAGGATAGATATTGATGAAAATGGATAGATATTGATGATATATATATATATATATATATATATAATTAGGGAAAAATTCAATATTAATAATAATAAAACGGAAAAAACCGAATGATAAGACTCAATATGCAAACACGAGGACAAAAGATGATGGACAATAGAGACTCAGTTATTTTGACACATAAAACAAGACAAGACACTAACTTGAACTGAAAGGGATGCAGAAAAAGGAAAGACACGATACAAAATTAAACTGAAAGGAAAGAAAAGCAGGACACGACCTGTGGCTCTGGATACCAAAATGATACGATCCTCACCGGGAGGGTTTAGATCACACCCCAGGAACTCGACTGAAACCATTCTGATGTGATGCGGAAGCAAATTGAAACTTGATACGATAGGGGAAATCCAACACCTTTGAAGTCGACCCTTAGAGAAACGTAGGCAAGGACGGAAATGAACCTCTATGACCCAAAAAGCAACTCACCTCAACAATGATGTATATAGTGAAGATACCACAAACGGATGTGTAAGTCCGGTTGATAAGTCAATGTTGAATTTCAAGGTACTCCATATAAATTTAAGAGCTTTCAGATAATTGGAGAATAAACTCGCAATTTTTATTTCCTGGAAATTGAAAACCGAAAACTAAATTATAATGATAATATGAAGCCCTATTTATAGGGATAAAATCAAATCTAATCCTAATCAAACTAGGAAATAAAATCAAATCCTAACAAATCTAAAATCAAATATTGCTAAAAATAAAATCTAATAAATATCCAAGATATATCAAATCTTCTCTTTTCTTCAACAATATCTTGATAAATATTTATCTCTCATAAATCACAACTTCAATAATTTAATTAAGTCGACTTTATTAAATTCTTCAATTTTGAACATTTCAATAATTTAATTAAGCCCAAATGACTTAATTAAATTCTTCAATTTTTGTCCACCTTGATTCTCATCATTCCCCTCATCTTTTAAGGATTTGTCCTCAAATCTAAGTCTGCATCAGACTCAAGTGACCATCTCACATCGCCTATAGTTGGCTTGTTTGACGTATATAATCATACTAGAAGCCTTGCAATCCTCACAAACAAACCTTTTTTTTTTTGCCATGCATAAATTTTATTAGATGACTCTAGGACTCTATATGGATGTATATATATGAATAAATATGGATGGCTAGATAAGAAAGTATATAGATGTAGAATATCTAGATATGGATAGATATGAATACTTATGGACGATATGAATGAGACAGATATGGATAGGATATATATGGTTATACATTTATAGATAGGTGTTGGTACCGAAATCAGAGTGCAATATGTGCAACGGAAGGTTTTGTGTATGCAGCGGAAGTAGAAGTAAACACAAGCACTGGTTCGTTTAAACAAGGCAGAGTCAGTTTTGTATGCAGTCAGTTTTAAGCTTAAGTCTTTGTTCCGTCTTAAGTCAGTTTCACATTATATATTCTTCAATACTTTGACTATTGAAGGCATAAGTTGTCAGTTTGTGAAACAAAAAATAGAGCAAGTAAATGGAAAGCAGTAAAGCAGCATAAAAAGATTTTATAGTGGTTTGGATTTCAATATCCTACATCCACTCTTCAGATACAAGGTCTGAATAATTTACTAAGTGATTACAAGCCTCCTTACGATCTAGACACAGTCCGTGGCACCTCCGTCCTCCGGTTAGCTGTGGCACTCGCCTAGGAACTCCTTGTAGACTCAGTCTTCAGGTTTAAGTGGGGACGCACCCCGCAGCCTCCTTCCTGGTGGGTGGATGTTTACTAAATCTTTCCAGAATGGTTGGATGTTTAGAGGTTCTTCCCAGAACACAAGTGGTTGGCATACGCCCATGAGAATCAGAGTCCCAGACTAGGAAACTTACTGCTGTGAAGATATCTCTGAGAGATATAGTCACCAAGAAGAGCCTCAGCCTCGTGCTAGGAGAAGAAAGCACGGTGGGTAACTTGAGTCGGAGACTCAAGTCTCGTGTTTACAACACGGAAAAACTCCATGAGAGTTTTTGGGAGAGATGACCTGAATATGCCCTTTGTCTCTCTAGACTAGTTGATTTTGAATTTCAGTTCAGGCAACTTGTTAAGGTTGAGAGGGCAAGTCTTTATATAGAGAGGAGAGCCTAAGGCAATTTGAATTTCTATCCGTTAGACACATAAATCCAGACGTTAAACTCATGGATTATATTGTCCAATCGTAGCCCATGCCTTAGGTCTCCTTTCTGCTCTGTCCATTGTCAGTGTACGATACACTAACTTTTCGTCTGACTCCTTTAGAGCCCGAGGAACCCAGTTTTTGGATAGCCTCGTACTGATTTCGACATTTTGCAAATGCCCGAGTCTGACTGAGGCTTCTTATACTGACTTCTAAGAGTCAGTACAGTTTAGCCCTCATACTGAATTCCCACGGTCAGTATGGTAAATCCTCATACTGACATTCTATAGTTAGTATGGGAAACGCCCTCATACTGATTTTCATAGATCAATATGGCAATCCCTTAAACTGACTTCTCCTTAGTCAGTTCGGGAAGGCCCTCATACTGACTTCTCCTTGTCAGTATGGTTAGACCTTAAATTGAAAGCTTCAACTTAGTTTTCGGCTAAATCCAGGCGTAATGATAGTCAGGGAGAATGCTCGATCTCTAGTCTAAGTTCTATTACAACTTGATTGATCCTATACAAGGATTACAGTTTAGAACTCTAGAAACTGGAAAAATTGATTAAGATGGCTTATATTCTTTGACCCACCAAAACATCGAAAGTAAGAGAGGATTTCTCTAACAATAATCCTAACAATATGGATAAATAAGGATGATAATGGATATATATGAATGGACTAACTAAGGATATATATTGATGAAAATGGATAGATATTGATGATATATATAATTAGGGAAAAATTTGAAATTAATAATAATAAAAAGGAAAAACCAAATCATAAGACTCAATATGCAAACACGAGGACAAAAGATGATGAACGATAAAGACTCAATTTTTTTTGACACATAAAACAAGATAAGACACTAACTTGAACTGAAAGGGATGCAGAAAAAAGGAAAGACACGATACAAAATTAAACTGGAAGGAAAGAAAATAAGGACACAACACGTGGCTCTGGATACAAAAATGATACGATCCTCACCGGGATGGTTTAGATCGCAGCCCAGGAACTCGACTGAAACAATTATGATGCGATGCGGAAGCAAATTGAAACTTGATACGATAGGAGAAATCCAACACCTTTGAAGTCGACCCTTAGAGAATCGTAGGCAAGGACAAAAACAAACCCCTATAACCCAAAAAGCAACTCACCTCAACAACGATGGATATAGTGAAGACGCCACAAACGGATGTGTAAGTCTGGTTGATAAGTCAATATTGAATGTCAAGGTACTCTACAGAAATTCAAGAGCTTTCAGATAATTGGAGAATAAACTCGCAATTTTAATTTACTGGAAATTGAAAATTGAAAACTTAATTACAATGAAAATATGAGGCTCTATTTATAGGGAGAAAATCAAATTTAATCCTAATCAAAATCAAATCCTAACAAATCTAGAAATCAAATATTTCTAAAAATCAAATCTAATAAATATCCAAGATATATCAAGACAAATCAAATCTTCTCTTTTCTTCAACAATATCTTGTTACATCTTTATCTCTTATAAATCACAACTTCAATAATTTAATTAAGTCGACCTAATTAAATTCTTCAATTTTGAACCTTTCAATAATTTAATTAAGCCTAAATGACTTAATTAAATTCTTTAACTTTTGACCACCTTGATTCTCATCAGAGATGGTCACCTCGTCATGCTTCAGATGCCTTTTCGGCATGAACCCCAACAAAGTATAACAAACATGATCAGTAGATCCATAGCTCTAGTATCCACTACCCACGAATGGGTAAGCATTGATGCAAAACATGTTTCCATTATAAATGCACATGGCGTACCTCATCGAGTCTTTTTTTTTTGACAATTCTTCTTCCATTGACCGACCTTGCCACACTTGTCCCCTTAGCATCTACGCCCGGTATCCTTTTAAACTTTTTCTCAGTGATTGTACCTTTGGTTTTCTTCTTAGTCGTTCTCTTGTGTATCTTGGCATTAAGCGCAGTGAGATGACTTTTAGAAGTAACCAAAGTAACCTTTTCTGGGAGTATAACTGATTCCACTGCCATCAAGTCATTGAGTAACTCGTTAAGAGTGTACTCCTTGTTCATGACAGTATTCAATCTAAAGTTCTCAAAGGATTTAGGGAGAGAGTTTAGTATGATATCGACCTGGGCTTCCCCATCAATACCAACACCGTGCAATGTATGCTCATCCATAAGATGAGTCATGTTGACCATGTGTTCTCTCACTGAAATACCGTCAGCCATTTTCTTAGTCACAATTTCTCTCATGAGATTGAATCTGACAGTCCGATTTGATTCCCCATTAGTTGCAGAGAGGCTATCCATAATCTCAACAGTAGTATCATAAGCTTGATGTTGCTGTTGAAGTACATTGGACATA
>JAPKLW010002246.1:33507-63631 GCA_026898455.1 Plectranthus barbatus
GACATTCCCTGGGAAGCTCACGAGGTTCGTTATGCTAAGTCCTGCAGGCTGAATCATTGATTCAAGCATAAGCGATAAGGGTTGAGTGGTACTACTCAGGAATAATAAGAGATTAATTAATTACAGCTAATTGTCATACGCTGAATTAATTAATGAATATCTGAAACCTTAAATATGGGGATTAACCAAGTCAATGCAACCCGTTCCTAATAACGTGGTAATAAAGGGGTAGGTCAGCATTAATTCTCTGGTGGCATGAATTAATGTTTATTAATTAATTATGTTCTGGGTTGAACATGGAATTAATTAATAGGAGGCCCACTTTATTATTTGCATTTGATCCCTGGTCTGGCCCAACACTGCTCAGAGCCCATTAGGGTTTATTAAACTCTAATAGCCCATTCTCACATCTATATAAATAGATGATCTCTCACTAGCCCACATAAGTTTTAAGTTTTGATTTTCAAATCAGAAACCCTAGAGAGATTGTGAGAGAGTGGGCGGCTGTAGATCCGGTAGCGTATTCTCACCAGATTTCCGGATCGAGCAAGGGAACAGATCAGAAGATCAGATCTGTAGGAACACCATCGTTTTGATCGATTCCAGATCCAGATCTGCACCATCTTCATTGCCGTCATCGATCTAGATCTGTAGATCAGTCCTTGGAGTTTAAGGTATTCCTTTGAATCTACGAATTAAATTAAATAGGAGCATGCATAGGGCATTTACTGTTTGTCATGATATTTATTTTGATATCCATAAATCGAATCCGGAGTTTTAATAAATGGCGATTCATGTCGCCTATTGTTGACTCAGTTCCTACAAGTATAAGAGCCTCTACCTTAAAAGCACGAGCTATTCAAAGTTATCAAAGCTCGGTTAGACTTGAGCATATTTATGCCTAAGTAAAAGTCAGTACGAGGATATCCAAACTTGAATTCCTCAACCCGAAACTTTTCTACTGACGCAAAGTTAGTGAATAGTACACTAACATGGCAAAGCAGAGCAGAGCAGACCTATAGTATGGGATATGATTGGACGACATCTTCCATGAGTCTAATGATTGGATTTATGTGTCTAACGGGTAAAAATTCAAAATTCTCAAAGGATTTCTCTATAAATAGGTTTGCCCCCCAACCTTAAACGGTTACAAATCCCACTCTACAAAGACAATATATCTAAGCTATCTCTTTGCTAAAACTCTCTGAGTTTCCATGTTTCTATACAAGAGACTTGAGTTCTTGACTCAAGTTATTACTCCGTGCAACACTCTCTTAGCACGAGGCTGAATCTTTTTAGCCGAAGCTATTCTTTGGTGAATATATCTTTCTAATTAAGATATATTCATAGTAGTCAGTTTCCTACTCTGGGATTCTGATTCTAATGGGCTTATGCCAACCACCTAAATTTTGGGAAGAACAGTAAACATCCAACCACCAGGAAGAAGGTTGCGGGGTGCCATCCTCACTTCAACCTGAAAACTAAGCGTAGAAGGAGTTCTTAGGTGAGTGACAGATAACTCTTGTAAAAGAGTTATATTTCTCATATTTTAGCTTGGTTTGGAGAGCATTTAGTTTGTGTTTTGTTCATTATTCGTGTATTTGGTCTAGTATTTAGGTGTTGGTGTCTTTTTATGTTTATTTAGTGTTTTAGACTTAATAATGTTGTTTTTGGAGGATTTGGAGTTAAAAACCCCGTGCAGGAAAATTCTATTAATCATAAGTCCGTGCTGAAGCATGAGAAGTGATGATATAGCATGTCGGACTGGGTAGAGTTGGTCAAAGAAAAAGTCAACACAAGCTGAGGGGACCAATTGTTGTTGTGACGTGGGTTTGCTGAAATTGCTGAGGTAGAGGTCTGAAAAGTGCTGAAATTTACATATTCTTTCAAGGGCAATGTGGGAAATACATCTAAAAGAAGAAACCTAGTTGGGGAGGGGTATAATTACCACCAACCACCAAAGAAAAGGGGATCTGCCCCCATTTTTCATTTTCACAACTTCATCTTCCCCGAATTGTAGAGAGAGAGAGAGAGAGGATCAGAGCTAGAGAGAAAGCTTGAAGCTGGGTAGTGTAGAGAGGAATCCTACGCTCCAGCATCAACTTACTTAGAGAATCTCCATCTATCCTCTTTTATTTTGTAATATCAAAGAGGGGAGCCTTCATCACTTATTTTCTAGAAAAATTACCATTGTTGAAGGAAGGGAGCTGAAGGTAGAAGAAGGGAGCTGAAGTTGTAGTTGGGTTTCTTGGAGAAGTCTGGTGTTGCAGTAGAGAGGAATATGTTTCAACATCAACTTATCTAGGGAGATTCCCACACATCCTCTTCTATCTTGTGATTTTTAGGATCAAATCATGAATTTACATGATCAAACTCTGTTTTTAGTTTATTTATATATAGTTATGAACTAATTTCACCTTGACTTGGGCTATGGATATCTCTTGTTTGTGCTGAAATTATATGCTAGGCACTTGCTGTTAGTATGGAGTTTTCGAGCATTTTAAGGTTTAGTTTTCTAATTCGCAACTCTTGTGGGAATTTGTGGTTGCTTATTCATGCTTAATCTTGGTTTGGGAAAAATAGGATTAAGAGTAAAAACCGTGAATGCTACACAATATATGCATAGGAATGTGTGAATTTGTGTTTGCTAAAATGCCTATGAGAGTTTCATTGGTGCTGACTTTGTTTGAATTGGGCATAGGAATATGTTAATTTAAATTAGGAAAAACAATTTCACCTATTTTGGAAAATCTAGTTGAGAACATTAATTTTGGCAGCAACTTTAACTCTGTGCTGTTGCGGTGCTGTAGCATAATCCCCTGAAGCAAGTTGAATCCATAGCCTAGGCCGACTTTATCAATTGATCAAGGAATTGTTAAGTTCATTCACATCATTTCACCCTTGTTTTCAGCATCACGTGTTTATATGCCCTTGTTTACTTGTTTATTTCAATTATGCCTACTTTAATCAAACAAACCAACTCTATTTTCTCTCATCAACCAAACTGAGTTTGAGTGATTGTGCACCTTAACCCCCTTCCCTGTGGATAGATACTCGGAGAATACTCTGTTTTATATTACTTGTGATAGTGTACTCTTGCAGTGGTGCATATCGCACACAATAGTGACCACAACAGGCCGAAGGACGGAGTGCCGACAGGTTGTGTATAGATCGTAATGAGGCTTGTATTTGCTTAGTGAATTATCCAGACCAAGGGTCTGAAGAGTGGATGTAGGATTTTTAGATCCGAACCACTATAAAATATCATGTGTTCTTTACTACTTTCATTCAAATTTTTGTCTTGTTTTGTTTCGCAAATTGACTTACAAAACCTTCAATTCTTGTCCAAGTATTGAAGTGTATATATTGTGAAACTTATTTGATAACGACAGACCTAAGCTTAACGTCTTTCAAGTACCCTAAACTAAGCACTATTGGTTTAGGAGAACAAGTGCAAGTTATATTATCTTTACTTTCGCAGCATATTACGTACTCTGATTTTTGGACCAACACAATCCATGTCAAGTACCTTAGATAAATGAAATTAATAATCGGAGATCAACTAAGACCATGTTATCCTACTGAGCAGAGAGATCACAAATGAGTTATGCTCTGTATATCATCTATGCACATGAAACCACAAGGCCAACTTTTCATTATAAAACTCATTTATCATACACACCAGATCCATGACGCATGAATTTTATAACAAAGTTGTCTTATTTAATTCAATCCTAGAGTACTTATGAAAACCAAATACGCATGCTACACATGTAGACGTTTATGCAAAGGCTCCCACTACTCACATGAATTAAATCTTTATTTTAAGAGATCTCATCTATTGGAACTTATGAATAATAGAATAAGCAAGCTACACATGTAGAAGTTTACTTATTGAATTATCCACTTCCAATAAGAGATCGCTTTGTGGAGGTCTTAAAAAATACTTAGTAAATTAAATTCATAAGGTTTAAAACTTATATTGTTTGCGCACAGATTATTTCATGCTACTATAAATTATAACGTTGCTAAAATTCCATCATGCCAGACATGAATTCTGAATTTATGATTATAATTTAATTCATGAAATAAATCACATAAGCATACTTTTAAAGTTATAAATAACAAAGCAGTAAACGTGATCCTATTATCTACACATTCTTGGATGACCGCAAATGATAAAAACAATTATATTGTACGAGAACACATAGAACAATAATAAACAGTCCACATGGCCCCATGATACAATTACAAAAACTAAATTAATTCAAACTATTACAAGTTGGAATCAATGTACAGATCTTCAACTAGGTTCCCACTCTTTGACTTGAAAATTTGATAATTTGTACTAGGCCTCCTCGAAAATTTGGACAATTGAAACTGAGTACATAACACGAACTCGGTTTGCATGTACACAACCCGATGGACCACAGATCGGTCAACCATCGACAACTGGTCATTGCCTGCGGCGATATAAGTTACTAGAAAAATGCAGCAACCGCGCGCGAACCTGCGCGGATTGCAGACTCGCGTTCTAGCGCTCACCAACAACTGCCCGCGGTCCAGGGCCTCTCACCAGTTGTTGCCCGCCTTCGTGGGCATGCGCCGGCTGTCGCCCACTCCGAAGGAGATCCGCGAGAAATGCATGGTCAAGCAGCACCATGTGTGGTCATGCGCGCGCAAGAAAACCCTAGGGTTTCGCTGCAAGCACAGCGCCGCCACTGCCCGTTGGCTCCAGCTACCCCTGTCTCATCCAATTTCTCTCTTCCCACGCCACTACCATTAACCCACAATTTCGGGGAGACGCGTGAAGGTCGTGCGACTGTGCAGGCGCAAAACCTGGGGTTCTACCGCGCGGCTACTACTGCTGCTTGTTACCATCGTCTCTATCCTTGCTCACAACACTTCTAGCCAGTGACCATCTGGAGAAAAGCGCAGGTGGCACGCGGCTGCGCAAGTGCGTTCCGCTGTGCCCGCCGCCACTACTACTAGCCGCTGCCACCTTCTTTGACCGATGCCTTCACCAAAACTATGGCCCACCACCATGCAGAAGCGCAGCCGTGCGTTGTTCGCTGGATGCGCAAACCCAATAAGGTTCCGTCGTGTGAGCCCACTCGTCACTGCCTTATGCTGCCGGTCGACTGTCGCTGGTTCCTTCATGATGTTGTGTTCTTTGTTCTTGATTTTACAAATTTAATTTGCAAATTATATAGGAAAAAATATCATTATACATTGTTTTAAATTAAATCTAACCACATATTTAATCTCGTAGATTAATAAAATTGAATCCTTATAAAAGGGCGGATTAACCCAAGAAGCCACGAGGATCAAAAATAAAATCCATCTATTGCAATCAATAATAATTATCATGCATAATCATAGACAATCTTATTTTTACTAAAAGAGCCAATAATTGGAATCTGACTCTGATACCAATTGAAGGGATTTTTAATTGCAATCTGAACTGTACAATCTAATTTGCTAAGGATCAATTATTGGATGTCTAAAATAATTTTTATGTCATATGATTAAAACCTAGCATGCTCCTAATAAATGCAAAGAAATTTGCAGAATACCTGGTTTGAATTAACTCTGAACTGTTGTGCAGGGATATTATCTTGAAATCCTTCTTGCGCAAAAAAATTCAAGCTTCAAATAATTAGAATTAAATATCTGATTTTTAACATATAAAAATCGAAATTGAAGGAGTAAGAGAAGAAAGATGATCCTCTAAATCTGATCTTCTGATCAGTATCCCTCGCTCCAATCCGGATATCTGGTGAAGACTCCCTACGGATATTGTGCCTATCGAGAAGAAGAATTTCCTTTCCTCTCTCAGATCCAGTCGAATGCTACAACTCCCAGTTCTCTGGTTTGTTGCTCAACAACTTATGATCTTATGGTGTATTGTGATCTGAGAACCAGAGGGATATTTATAGGAAAATTATGATCCAAACTAGGGATATTTACATGGGCCAAACTAGGGACCAATATGGAAAAAATAAAGAAGGCCTATCGATTAATTAATTCTAATATTTAACCCAGAATATAATTAATTAATTAATATTGATTCATGCCACCAGAGAATCAATACTATTCTACCACTTTGTTACCACATTATGAGAAACGGGTTGCATGGGCTCGGTATATCCCCAAATTTAAGGTTATAGACATTCATTAATTAATTTAGGCTCTCACGAACCTATAAACTAATTAACATCTTTTATTCCTAAGTTATACCACTCAATCATTTTCACTTATGCTTGAACTTAATCAGCCTACAGATTTTTAGCATAGTGAACCTTTTGAGCTTCGTGGGGAATGTCACCATCCTATACTGGTTATGGTTACCTAACTATAGAAGTCAAAGTCATACACAAACTGCGACCACCTAAGATGCAGATATATAAGTACATGTAAGACTCTCCATCATAGCATCTCCAAGTGATACACATACATGTGTATACCTCTTGAATCTTCATAAGGCTTCAGATATCATCAAGCCATCGAGATCAGGATTCTTTTAATATTAAATAAAAGAATCGACCTCAATTAGGTTCTATGAATACGTACCAAATGTACCATCACATCTAGTAACCAAGATAAGCCACTAATTACTGACTGCGCGCCAACTTGAATCGACATTCTATCCTAGCACCATCTTAGCTGTGATAATCATTTATATCTCACTAGATCAAGTGATGCATACGATATTCTGTGATCTACAATACGCCGTATGATCTCCCGATCAATGAGATAAGAGAATAGAGTAGCTTGTGATACATGTTTGTTAATTCAGAAAGAAGATGATAATACAACAATAATGATTACCAGTATATTCCCCACAAACCATGTTCATAATGTACCAATCATAATTCTTTTAGTATATAAATCCAAGAGGGTTAAATATGTGCGTGAGGATTCTAACATTTTAATCCTTACAAGCAAGTTGCATAAATAATTTTATTTTGAATGTATTATCGTTTTGTTATTGTTTTGATTATGTTTTGTTTAATTTTCCTTTATTTCTTTTCATGAACTAGTTTAGAGAGGTTATATGCTTGTGGTGTATTATTTTTACAGGTTTATAGATTATTATAAGTGAAATGTGCAAGGGAAGACCAAAATCCCGTGGAAAAGCACTATGCTTCCACCAAAGTAGAGCAAATCACTCGATGTGAGGAAAATAGCCATATCGCCCAACGCAGAAGTTGTGTTGACTGACACGGCTTTGTCAATCGGTGTATCATATGGCGGTTGACACAAAGTTTATTTGGGAAAATTTCTAGAAGCACGTATGTGGATAAAGAAAGAGATAGAGATAGGGAAAGAGTGATATAATTATGGATATTTGGATTGAGATAAATATCATATGTAATTCTTTTTCTTGTATTTCTCTACCATATTTTGCATCCTATCACCACTATAACTACCCTCTGGACTAAGCTTTATATTATCTTCTTTACATCTCCTTCTGTAGTTTAATTTAGTTTAGTTTTAATATCTCCCTTCTCATCCCCTTATGTAGTTTAGAATTTAGAGTTTAGTATTTATTTTTCAGCATTAGTTTAGTTTTAATTATTGTACTCCATAGAAGATACGAAACGATTTTGACTAAGTTATTTCTCCTATTTATTTTAATATAATTTAACTTCATGTTTTTAATTATGCTTTCTACTTTTGTCATGTTTAGCTAAATTTCCTTGCAGATTCTGAGGCATACAACTATTCTAGATGCATGAATAGGTTAAATTAATTTATTTACTTTTGTTTTGATGGCTTAAGATTCCTGTTTTAATTCTCAATCTGAATTATTTGTGACTGAGAGGAGATAAAATTTTAGATTGCAATTTATTTACTGAAGGACCGAGAGGCAATAATTAATAACATGAATAGGAGTTCATAATAGGATCATTTAATTGTCTGACCAAAGTAATTGACTGTAGAGAATGAGATTTTATGGTTCTATGAGATTGATTGATCTGTGTTCTTGAGACTGAGATGAGATAGTCATTTGTTAATAACCCAAGTTATACTTGTTCGAGCAAGGAAGTTATAACATTATTTTGATATCTCACTAGCGTAGGATTTAAATTGATTGATTAAGTTGTCGCACGTTATCTAGGATAGAATTTCAACCCTAGGATGTATGTTTTATTATTTGAATTTAAATCTATTTAAGTTTCACTGCCTAGTTTTAAAATCAAGACCAATTTTCTTTTTTATTAACTCAAATAATTGATCTGAAGAACTACGTCTCAGTACATAGATTTATTTCCTAATATCATTCCTCATAGGATTCGATAATTTTATTTTTGCCTCTATATTATTAGTTTTGCTAAATCACTTGCTAAAATATTAGTGATCACAAGCTAGGATTATGTATTAGACATAGGAATTTTCGGATATCCAAATATCAGTCCAGGAGTATTGGATTATGTAATTCAATTTGCAAGTAAAATCTTCATTGTCTTATTTACATTAAGTTCTTTAGTTTTAGTTATCATGTGCACAAGTCTAAAACCCAACAACTGACTACAGTTATGGTTTATATTAGTTAACTGAAGTGTTTAACCTGGTCGATCACAGCATTTTCATTAAATCCTTACTGACCCCTGGGCCAATCTAGTTACATGATCACATGTTTATGCACATTTGTAATAGTGATATCTCTAATTCGGGACCATTATGCAGTATCAGAGCATAGGGTTCAATTGATTTACTGTTCTATACTCTGACCTAATACCATTAAGTGGTATCAGAGCAGGTAGTATGTGTGACTTACTATCTTGAGTCACCTTGAACTGGATCCATTCCTAATCGTCTAGTGAGTTGGTCCTTTCATGAATAATAGAGTAAAGATGGTTGTCATCAAGCTGAAAAAAGTAACAAAGTTGGGGATACAAGAGCAGAGAATGATGTTCAGAACTGAGAAAGCTAATTCTGAGGGAGAAGTCAACCAAGCCCTTGTTGCTGATACTCAAGCTGAAATATCATAGTAACAACTGGCGCTTACCTTAACACTAACTTAGGTAACATATTCACCTAAGCACTCTTCAGAGCATGCATTTGATAACTCTGAGTTGTGTCACTTAGACTCATAATTTTTATCCATGGGAATTTTTTTAGAAGCATTTGCGCTCTACAAAAGACCATTTATTTAGAAAATACATCTTTCAATGGCCAAGTCATAAAATCGACTGAGGAATTGAGCAAAGCTCAATCTCTGATTAGAGATTTTTTTAAAACTCAAGACATAAAACTGAACTCTAAACATCAATTTTGATTAAAAAAATAGTTGAGATTGAAGTTTGAAGACTAAAAACCTTGAGAAAAAAAATATACTCTTAAAAACTCAAGAGGTATTCTTAATGAAAAAATAATCATTAGCGTGATATATCTAATGAGGACAACACCAAAGAAACATGAAAGCCTTAGAGAGTACTTACGAATATTGTACAATTTATCAACAATCAGCCACAACTGACCAAGTAGTTAGTCAAGCAATCTGTTAATCATCCCAATTATCAAAAGGATAGTTGGAGACGTCCAAGTTGTTATAAGAACAATTGGAGGTACCTTGTTAGGAGAAATCGGACTAGAGTCGATCTAGTTATGAGAAATCTAATTGGAGGCATGTTTCTATGCAGTACCAAGTTCATGAACTTGGTATTGGATATAATTTCCATGATGAAAAGACTGAGAACAATGGTTGGGGATTTAATACTAGGAAACTATGTGTAATTTTCCAAATACATTCGGGGCCAGCCCCCCGAGGTTTTATCGAGGAGTCTACTCTGAAACAAGACTTCCACACAATACACCTTTTTGTATAAACATCATAATAGAATGAAATTTTTAAAAAGAAAATGCAGTCTGTTAGTGAGAAATCCTACCAAGAACAAGAAATTAAAAGTGTGGGTTCCCAAAAATTTCTCACTTGAACTAACAATGAAGGACCCAAAGTTTGTTGGGTACTTATTACGTAAATTCTTGTTTGCAAGACATCGATCATCAGTTGAAGGATAATCTATTGAGAGGGTACACTGCACCTTGAAGCATGTTATCAGTCGTGGTATCAAAGACAAAATTACTGAGAGGGTTAAGCCAATACCTTATGGGAATTAAGAACAAAAAGCTTCAAGATAGGGAAAACTCCAGCTACAGATGGATGACAACCAGTCGAAGAGCTTATTATTGAATAAACACCAACTCTAATACAAAAAGTGTTGAAGTGTTTTTCAGTTCGTACTTCGATCGAACTGAGGTGGCAACCACAAGATAATGAACCACCACTAACTAGTGAACACCAACTAATTTTTTTAATTGCTGAGATAACTAAGTCGAAGCTCTTAGTTATTGGTTTTCTTAACCAAGCCCAACTGATAGAGAAGAATATCATTTATTAAGTTCATCATTCTGAGTGGGACAACCAATGACTAGTCAATAGTTAGTTACTGTAGGATTTTCGTTGTCGTGAACTGATTCACAAAATCCAGTTAAGCCTGGTTCATTCATGGATGTTGTAAACAATTACCAATCGATAAATAAATATATGCACGCTCCTATGAATTTAATGTGATGGTTTATAGGAATACCTTTAGATCTGTAGAGTTTGAATCTTCTATCCCGTTGAATCCAGATCCAATTCCACCACGCGCACAATTCAGATCTGTAGAAGAGGAGTTAAATATTTTGCAATTTAATTCAAGATTGAATTGAAAGAAAGAAAATAGAAATCATGTTCTCTAGATCAGATCTTCAGATTCGTATCCCTTTGCTTTTCCAATCCTGTTACTGGTGAGGATTCCACAAGATTGCGCTGCACAAGACAAAGTCGAATCTCTTCTCCTTCCAAGACAGTAGGTGCCGCCCCTCTCTCTCTTTCTCACTCTAGTGTTTTAGTTGTTGTGACTTATGAAATCTGAAGAGAGAATGGGTTATTTATAATACTAGGGTTCAAACCCTAATGGGCTCTTCTTAAGCAGTTTATTGGGCTAGACCTGGGACCTGATGCAAATAATAAACTTGGCTTGTGAATTAATTAATTTTCATGTCCGCAACCCAAGACATAATTAATTAATTAATATTAATTCTTTTTTTACCACAAAATTAATACTGGCCTGCACCTTTATTACCACGATATGAGAACGGGCTGCATTAACTTGATAAATCTCCATATTTAAGGTTACTGGACATTCATTAATTATTGGAGCTTCTGACATGCTTCACACAATTAATTAATATCTTATTTTCCTGAGTAGTACAACTCAAACATTATCATTCGTGCTTGAACTTAATCAGCCTACAGGACTTTAGCACGATGAAACTTATTGAGCTCCTCAGGGAATGTCCCCATCTTATTACTCAGATATGGTAATCTAACTCCAGTGTTAGAACGTTCTACACAAGCTGTTGTTACCCAAGATGCACGTATACAAGCACGTTACTCAGGCTCTACACCATAGCAAGTCAAAGCAACAGTCACCCGTGCATACTCCTAAACCTTCGTTAGGGTTTATATTTAACCAAGACATCATCATCTTGTATTCTCTGAAGTCAGACAGAAGAATACATGTTACTGTGGTCCAATCAATACGCAACCGCACGTACCAGCATATCAAGTGATCAAGACAAATCACTTCTTTCCGACTATGCAGCTCCCTACACCGATAAACTTATCCTCAAGTTGTCTCGGTTGTGATTACTATATTTATATCTCGCTAAGTCAAGTGATCTATACGGTCTTCTGCGATCTACTACACGTCGTATGATCTCCTTATCGACAAGATAGGAGGATACAATTATTCTCACATGTAACTTTGTTTACACATAAGAGATAAAGCTAAATGTATACACATTGTAAAAATACTTTCAGTATACAAAACCTAACAAGTTACTTGGTCCATGGAAGTGGAATGCAATTGAGTCCAAGCTCTAGGTTGTGAGTGTTCCTAGGATAATCAATTAGTCCCATGGAAGTGGAATGCAATTGAGTCCAAGCTCTAGGTTATGAGTGTTCCGAGGATAATCAATTTATCATTAATTGAAAACAAGTGTTTCAAAATATTAAATGTATTAATATCTTTAACCAATATAGCTAGTCATCAGATACATAACCTCGGAAATCATGTTACGTGCATGACGTTTCAATATCAACCAAAAAACTAGGGCATTTGTTACAAGATGATTCAACTTTTGCTTTAGATAAAAAATCGAACAAATTCTAACTGACATTTAGGTGGAAAGATCTACCATTGGGCCTACTGAGCGCAATAGACATTCATACTTGATAGCTAGTAAGGTCGGCAGTAGGTGGGAAGATCATCTTAAAGATGCTGATAAGACAAATCTAGTTATAAGAAATCAACCCACCAGAACTCAGAACAGCGATGGGGCTACAACTTTTGATCACAACTGCCTATCTCGCTAACTTTCTTCGGGTCATCACTGGTATCTATGCTTGTTTAAAGAAAGATATACAAAGAGATGACCTAGACAATTAAGTAAGTGGCAGCGAAGAAAGTCCAATTAGAGTGGAGACTTACTGAGAAGTACAATTGACATATATGCACAGACACCAAGCAAGAGATCAATGTTCACCCAACTAATAAGTTTGGGGTTAGATCACCTAACTAATAAAATAAAAGATGTGAGCTAAGAAATTGTCTACTACAGAGGAGAAGTGTAGCTAAAAGAACAACTAAATAGGGCAGGAAAAGACTAAGAAGAAGATTGCAATTGAAGAGTAAAAGAGAAGACGATGCATACAGTTCTTTTTTAATAAAAGTAGCATACTCAGTTTTTTTCATATTTTGTAATTGTAACAAATGTTTAAAGAGTTGTATCTTCTCTTTTAATTCTCTTTGTCTCAAAGATCTAACATCTTATATAATTGAATTGAGTATGCGCAATTGAGTGAGATCAGTTCTTAGTTATCTGTCCTAAGTATCCATCATATATCAAGTGGTATTAATAATTGAAATAAATACATTTGTTACAAAGTGGTAACGAGCTAAGGGGAAGAAAACATTTAAGGGAAATTTATGTTTGGTAGTGGCCAATTGATGTATGCAATCCCCATACTCTTCTTCATTAACATAAAAATTGTTATGAATTATGTTAGTTTTGATGATATGTCAAAACCTCAGTTAGTAAATCTCTTGTATAGATCTGACTTAGTTAGAACTGATTTTAGATTTGTAATATCATAGGGACTAAGTATTGTAATAGTTTGGGCCCAGCCAACAAAAGACATGAAGACACGAAGAACCGACTAAAGAAACAATCAAGTTTAAACCAAGGTACATAAGTGATCAAGTTGAAAGTTATGAGAAAAAGAAGAACCACAACTTAAGCAACTTTTAGTTATAAGGATATCTTAACGGTCTAGCCAAAAATAAAGACCAGCTAAGAGTTCAAAGGAACTGACACCTAAGAGGAAAATGTAAGACAAATCAGATAGAAGCTTAGTTGATATAATTCTCAATTGATGCTTTATGGCATTCAAGATGTCTCGTCTAAGTACAGAAGGTGCAGAGATGTACGACCTTCGCACCAACATTCACAAGCAAAAAGTATGGAGTTCTATCAGATTTTACAATGGTGCAATTTCAAATGAAGATTTTAAATACTCTATTACAAGATCAAAGAACAAGATTGCTATTGATAGATGATAGAAAATTACACAAAAAAAAGATACATGATTGTTGATAAGATACCCATTGCTCTCCATGCATTTTTAATAAGAGATTTTCATCTGTCTGTCAGACGAGACCACCAAAGTTGTTTAGTTGTTTCACAATATATGCTCTGAGATATCATAGATCTATAGGATCAACACTAATATTCCTCGTTCTTAAAGAGAACTAAATTCTTCATTTTCTGTAACAAAGAATAGTACAACGTTCAGCTGGCAGCGGAGCCGATGATGCAACTTGTATTCAAGTGTTGTGGGAAAAAGAGGTTGCAGAAGGAAGAGTCTAGCACATGAGGTATGGTGAAGGTCAACCAATTGTCGAGACTTGCGACCAGAGTCAGTAGAAGACTCTTGTTGGAGAGGAAATCTTTTTACAACTTATGTTAAATTATTCTGGGTAATTGAGTTAGTGAATTTGTTGAACAAAGAATGACATAGGATTAGTTTGAATCCGAACCACTATAATTTGTTGCCTTCTTTACATTCGGTTCTTTTTTCAGTTAGCATGTGTACAAGTCAAAAAACCAATAATTGACTTCAGTTGTTGGTATATATTTATTAAAAGAGCTATTCATCCTTCGCGATCAAATCATTTTAATTAAATCATTACTGACCCTTGGACCTACCCAGTTACACACTCACACATTTCCGCACATTCGTTATTGTGCTATCTTGATTCCGGACCAACAATACTAAGCTGAATTTTGTTCAATCACACTCCTAAGAATCAGTCGATTATTTAAATATAACATAAAAATATATTAATTTTATGAATAAGAAATCATTTGATTATTTTTATGATATTTATCTCCAGGATTCCTCATAATTGGTAGATTCATGAATTATGAAAGTGATAATAATCGATTATATTCATCTTACAAAACATAAAATACAATTTGTGAAATGATCTTTTACAAATTTTTATCGAATTAAAATTGTTATTGAGATTAGAAAACAGAGGAGATTATTGTAAGAACTCGCAATATGGTACTAAATTAAAATCCAATTTTAAAATATTTCAATTTCAGTTAATTGCATCTTATATGTATTAAAATCTATCGATAAGAAATCTAGAATAAGTTAATTGTGAAAAATGTTCATCAACAGAATAAGGAAACCCCTGCATAAAAGAATGCATTTTGAAAACAATTCGGAAAACCTGTAGCAATATCAGTAGCACAAATCTCTTATATAAATAAATGTAAAAAAAAATCCTAGAACACCTCTTGTTGTTTGTAATTTGCAAAATAATCTTAAAATATTTTCTTGATTTGCATATATGTGTGTTGGCCCCAAAATCAGAGAGGCAATATACAGCGGAAGTCTTTCAGAGTTAGGCCTCCAAACTGGTGATTCTGGCACCAGCTAGGGTTCAGAAATACGGTTGTTATACTTAGCGAGCGATATATTACTTAGAACGATTCAGTAATATACTCCAACACTTAAGGTTGGGTTTTAAATCCAATGCAAGAATTTGAATAAACCAGTAACTGACACACGAGATTTATAAAGGTTCGGACCAAACCATCATACCTCCTCTCTTCGGACGCGCAGTCTGGAATACAAGTTTGGAGACGTAGTGTTTCTTAGCCGATTTCCAATATAATATTTTCTTCTTCTGTACTTGTGCAGCCATTTTCTGCGCATTCGTTAGTTGGTCTTTATTCTTCTTAGTTTAGTTGATACTCTCAGCGACGTCATCAGCCTTGACGATGCCAGTTAAAAAAAATTCATGCTCAGGGTAGTGCATGGGTTGAGGAGTGTGAAATTGGTCCGCCAATGAATGCAATTGATTGAAGAATAAACAAAGAGTAAGTATCAGAGAAATTTATGCCTTCGAATGTTTTGAATGCAATAGGGTTTGATCAAAGAATAATCACCCTATTTAAAGGCAAAATTGTGCGAAAAAAGATGAACTAGATTAATTCGCGTTCTCTGACCCACGTCCTCAAGTCATGGAGTTTCTGATGTGGCGCACTCCTATTTCTCCGCCGATTGACAACATTAAATTTCACCATTAAATGTGATGTGCAACTGACGCTTTGCACTTTTAAAGAATTCCCTCTCTTGGCAAGTTTGCTTACAAGGCAAACTAGATGCACTTTAAACTTGTTGCTAACATGGCAAACTGGTTTCTCTTCAAACTCATTCACTCAAATTGGTTGGCTTTACAAACTAATAGAAGGTGCCTATTTGTAGTCTTCTACAGAAGGCTAAAAACGGGGAGATTGGACCTAGTTTTATTCCACTTCTTTGCCAAATAACCAAGAATGAGAGTTTGGACTCATTCCTCATCATGTGCTGGCTCGGCTAACTCCAACAAATTAAGTTTCATGCACAACTTATTAAATATTTCTTCTATGAGTGTCTTGGTGAAGATATCCACAAGCTAATCATCCATTCTAATATATTCCACCAAGATATCCTTCTTTTCCACGTGGTCTTGGATGAAATGATGTATGATGTTAATGTGCTTAGTTCTGGAATGATGAACTGGGTTCTTCATGATGCACATTGCACTGTTCCTGTTGCAATAGATTGGCAAACAATCATAATTGACATCAATCTATCAGTTGTCGTTTGATCCATAAAACTTGAGGACAACAACTTGCGGCGACCATGTATTCAGCTTCTTTTGTGGGTGTTGTAATAGAGTGTTCCTTCTTGCTGAACCATAATTGACATCAATCTATTAGTTGTCGTTTGATCCATAAAACTTGAGGACAACAACTTGCGGCGACCATGTATTCAGCTTCTTTTGTGGATATTGTAATAGAGTGTTTCTTCTTGCTGAACCAGCTTATCAGTTTATGACCCAGAAACTAACGTGTACCACTAGTACTCTTTCGAGCAATTCGGCATCCTCAGAAGTCTAAGTCAGAATATCCATTCAGTGTAAGCTCATCACATCTAGGAAACCAGGTATCTCACGATCCTCTAGGCAGCCTCCATGTGCGATTTCTTCAGATTAGCTTGAAATCTCGCACATACTCCAACCACATAGAAGATGTATGTCGACGGATGTCAAATATAGCAAGGATCCAACTATGGCTTTGAAACTGGTTGGATCAACCGGTTCTCCTTCTTCATCCATTGATATCCAAAAACTTGGATTCATCGGAATCCTGAGTGTTTTTTACTTCTCCAGACAAAACATGTTGATGAGGTCCTTCTTGTACTTCCTCTTATGTATGAGAATTCCTTCAGAGGGCTGATGAACTTGAAGTCCTGGGAAGTATGTCATCTTTCCCATCATGCTCATTTTAAAATTACTTTGCATGCGATAAGCGAACTTCTCACAAAGGATGTCATCAACGTAAATCTTAACCAGTAGGATGTCCTCAACATATTTTATAAAGAAGAGAGTCCTGTCGATCTTCACTTTTCTAAATCAATTCTTGGGAAAAATTTGGGGCAACGCCTCGTACCAAGCTCGCGTTGCTTGCTTCAATCCATATAAGGCCTTCCGCAGCTTGTAGACCATTGTGCCTTGTTCGAAACCAGGAGGTTGCTCCACGTACACCTCCTCTTTGATTTCTCCAATTAGAAAGGCACTCTTCACGTCCCTCTGATAGACTGTGAAGTTGTGGTACGCAGCATAAGCTAAGAACAGTCTGATGGCTTCCAGTCTGGCAACTTGTGTGAAGGTCTCATCAAAATATATTCCTTCACATTGTGTGTATCCTTTTGCAACTAGTCTCACCTTATTCCTTTCTATGTTACCAGCTTCATCCTTCTTGTTCTTGAAAACCCACTTGATGGCTATCACAGACTGGTGAGTAGTCTTATCCACCAGTTAGGTTTGTGTATACTGCAAAGCATTATGATTGGTATATCGGTAAACAGTCTTGTTTGATATACAGGTAATCATTAATGTCTTGTATACAATGATACAATAATCCTATCTGATTAACAAATATACAAAGCGAACAACGATATCCTCTTATCTCGTCGATAGGGAGATCATATAGTGTGTAGAAGATCACGGAATATCGTATGGATCACTTGACCTAGCAAGATAAAAAAAAGTTGTCAGAACTGAAATAGTCCCAGGATAGATTGTTGGTTTAGGCTGCAACACATTCAGTATTTAGTGGCTTATCTTGGTTGCTAGATGTGCTGGTATGTTTGGTACGAATTGATAGGACCTAACTAAGATCGATTCTTTTATCTGGCATTAAAAGAATTTTGATTTTGATGGCTTGATGGAATCTTAATAAAAGTTTGGGAGTATATAAAGATTTGTGTGTCACTTTGAGATGCTATGATGGAGAGTCTTACATGTACTTGTATATCTGCATCTTGGGTGATAACAATTTGTAAATGACTGTCTGTGGCTGGAATTAGGTAACCATATCCAGTATAGGATAGTGACATTCCCTAAGTAACTCAAAAGGTTAATTTTTGCTAAGTCCTGCAGGCTGATTAAGTTCAAGCATAAATGAAAAGTTTGAGTGGTGTAATTTAGGAATAAAAGATATTAATTAATTTTGGAGCTTATCAGAGCTCAAAATAATTAATGAATGTCTGTAAACTTAAATATTGGGATATATCGATCCTATGCAACCCGTTCCTTATAAAATGGTAATAAATGGGTAGGTCATTATTGATTCTCTGGTGGCATGAGTCTATATTAATTAATAAATTATATTTTGCGCTGAATATGAGAATTAGTTAATTCATAGGCCCTATTTATTATTTTCATACTAGTCCCTAGTCTGGCCCATGAAAAACTCAAGCCCATTAAGGATCAAAATTCTCCTATAAATACCGTTCACATACATAGATCACAACACACCATAAATCATATGGTTCTAAAAAGCAAACCTATTTTGGGAATTGCTAGTAGGCAACACATATCTGTGTAGGGAAGGATATTATGCTTCTCGATTGGTGCAATATCTGGTAGCAGTCCTCACCAAATATTTAGATATGAGCAAGGGACACAGATCAGAATATCAGATATGGAGGATTCTTTTCTTCCCATTCTCATTAATTTCGATTTTAATTATTTATTAAAATTAAAGATATTTAATATTTATTCTGTATGATTAAATATGGAGCGCGAGGATTCAAAGGTTTTAATTCCTACGCACAGATTTGCAGACACTACAAATATAAGGTAATCCGATAAACCTCTGCATGGCATTTAAATATTAAATAGGAACGTGCTAGGGAATAATTGATATATGACAATTATTTAGATATCACATAGTTCCTTGGTTCAGTTGAATTATGTAACTCCGGTTCATGGAAAAATTTCTTCACCACGAAGTACCAAATGTAGTTGCAAGTGAATTTTGAAATCTCCTCTTGCATCGCATTGATCCAGTCCAATGATTGTAGAGCTTCTCCAATATTTTTTTTCTCTAATAGGGAAATAAAGCATGTAAGTAAAACACTTACATGCCTCATTATCACTGGATTAGCAACATCATGTAGCAATGCTTCTTTAGGATGATGTCTCAGCCACTTGGGTCGATGAAGCTCGCTGACTTCAACAGGTTGTACGAATGATTCTGGAATAAACATTTTAGCAACTGGCATGTCTGTGTGATGGAAATCTTCTGGGACGATCTCGTTCCCCAAAACTGGTGCTTGATCTGAAATTGATTCTTCTCCAGACTGTCCTTCACCAGCTTGTGATCCCTCAGAAACTGGTGTGATGATATCTTTAGTTTTGTGATCATCAGTTTGAACTTCGCCAATTAGGTCTTCATGAACCGCCAATTCTTTGGTCTCTAGAGATTTTTCTTCAAAATCTTTTTCTTTAAGTTCAAATCCTCCAGGTTGGATTCCCCCTGTTTTTTATCGAAATTAAATCCAAGGCCTTAGCTAAATCATTCGCATCATGGGCCCTCTCGGATGTTTGCAAACCAATCGAGGAAACTGGTAGGGAAGATGATTCATTCATAGATCTAGTTGGAGCAATTAGTTTAAGATTAGAATTTGTTAAGCCCAATTATGCATTGACATCATTGATCTCGTGAAATATTTCCTCCAGTTCTTTCATAGTCGTGCGCACTAAAGTAGCTTTATAAAAAACAACATTGCATGTTATTTCCACAAGCCCAATTATCTTGTTGAAAACTCTATATCATTTGTAAGAGGGGTGTCCATATCCCAGGAATACACCCTCATCAGCTTTAGGAGAAAAAAAACATTCAACTTCGACTTCCCATTATTGTGAATATAACAAGGAGAACCAAAAACACAAAGATGAGCTAAAGAAGGCTTACGACTATGATAGACCTTATAGAGAGTTTTGTGTAGCCGACTGTTGAGTCCGCTTCTATTCTGCGTGTAGCACGCCGTGATTACAGCTTCTCCGCAATAATGCTCGCTCAAATTGGTCTATGCCAGCATGATCCTTACGGCCTCCTTGAGCGTTCTGTTTCTCCTTTTTGTGAGCCCATTATGTTGTGGTGTCCTTGGAGCTGATTTCTCATGCCCAATTCTGATTTCTGCACAGAAATCCATGAGCGGGCCATTACAGAACTCGGTGCAGTTGTCTAATTTGATCCTCTTCACTGTGACTTTTCTTTCATTTTGGACGAGCATAACTAGCTCTGGAAGATCATCTTCACCTCGTTCTTAGTCTTGAGAAGCTTCACCCACATATATCTCAAGTAGTCATCCATGACTACAAGAGTAAATCTTTTTCCTCCAATGTCATTCTTTGCAGATGCCTTCTTTCTTGAAAATGTCCTTAGGTAGACCTTCTACTAGCTCATGATTGGCTAGGTGGTTGATAGTCTCGAAGTTCAGATGGGTCAATCTCTTATGCCACAACTATTTCTTCTCTCCGGAATTGGTGGCCATGAAACATGAGCTTGCTTGTCCACTCTGCCAGTCTACCACATACAGGCCTCCTTTCCTTATGCCTCTGAGCTTAACTTCATCTGAAGTTTTGTCTCTAACCTGACATTCTGATTCGGCAAAGGAAACGACATAACCATTTTCGCTAATTTGGCTAATGCTTAGAAGGTTATATTCTAGATTGTTGACTAGGGGTATGTTCTTGATGATGATTCCATTATGCTCTACGCAACCCTTCCCGATTACTCTTCCCTTAAAGTAGTCATCAAACATGACTGGTGGTCATATGACCATTATAAGATCTGAAAGAAGATCCCTTTTTCCAATCATGTGTGCAGAGCACCCACTGTCTAGGTTCCACAAGCTCTTCTGCCTCTGAGGCTGACTCGCATGTACCTGTTTCTGCTAGACACAAATTATGCTTTAGGTCCCCAAGTAACTGTGGGTCGGCAAGGTTAGTGTGTTGGATCCACCATTTGGGAATCCAAACTTGAATCACCCTCATGGCAGGTAACTTCTCAGTGCTCTTTCCTGCTGACTTTCTCTTCCTTCTAAAATAATGCATGACATTGGCTTGAGAAACTATGGAAGTGTGTTTATAATCTTTTTTTGGAAACTTGCTTCCTAGTAGGACCTCATAACACAGGTTCTGGATGTGTGTAATAACCATGTGATCATTGAATACCATGTTAGCATTCCTACCCTTAGAAAAAGAAAATGGTTGGGCTCAAGCCTCAAGTAGTTGTTCCTCCTACTTGGTAGATTCCTCCTCTCATACCTAGTATAAGATTTGGGTCTCTAGTTATAGACATAACCAGGTTGGTTGTTTGCCTTCCCCACAGCTAACATCGGTTGCTTGGGCAAAGTGGTTGATGAAACTGGTTTCTTCACAGTAGGAACATACTACTTCACTAGTTTCTTAGGTTGAACTGGCTTCCTCCCAGTTTATGACTCAGCCGATTTGGGAACGTACTGTTTTACCAATTTTTACAAAACAGATCATTTTCTTTCCAGGGTCAGCTCCTGAAGAAGGTGCTGAATTATTCAACATATTTTCATTAAAACCTAGACCCACTTTATCTTTGGGGTCTCTTGGAATTAAGAGCACTTCTTCAAATTCTCTTGAGATTTTTATAAAGGAGCACTTGCAAGGTTCCTGCTCCAGGCATTTCTTTCTTAAATATTCACACTCCGATTTGAGATTTTCAAATTTTTGTAAAATAGTGGAGTGTTCTTTATTATGTTTTTCCAATTCCTCACTGCCGGACCTAGATTTTTCAATTTCATCAGTTAAAACAGAAACTTGAGCTTTCAGTGATGAGTTTTCATTGGCCAAAATATTTTTTAGTTTATAGAATTTTGAAGATTCTTTGGAAAGAAGATCAAGGGACACATATTCTAAATCGGAGCAATATGATTCAGAGTCTTCTATTATGCATGCAGAAGGAATAGAAACTGGTAAATATTCAATTACCTCATCACCAGTTGCAGCTAGTGCTAATTCCTCACTTTCTACACCATCTTTATTCTCCTCTCTAATCCCAACCATGAAACCAACAATGCCTCTTTTTTTAATCTTCGTGTGATGTGTAATATCCATCATCATTTCCAGTGATGTCGTGAACTTCCGCCATTGACAACATCACTTTGGCAATAGTTTTTGATGCCCTCCGCTCGAAGATCTTTTTTAGTCTCTCCCTCTCCTTTTTTTCCACTCGCGAATATTCAAACTTCAAATGATCTGGAGAGTTGAATTCGAAGCATGATATGGGGGGTCTCTTCGTGAATCTTTTTGTCTTCTGATTGATGAGCCTCCATCTTGGCCTTTGCTTTCTCTAGGAGTTTGGCCAGTCTCATCATCTGCTCTTCAAGCTCTTCCATAGAGCACTCTCTTTCTTCTTGTAGGAGGTTGAGGTGGAAGGTACCTCCTTTGTCAAGTTTGACTGACCAGAAGGTCTGTCAATTTGGAATGGCTTCTTCGGCTCCACTTTGTGTCCTTCTTGACGAAATATGCAGCATCATCAGCATTCATGCTTGGTGAACTGGCAACACAAACAATTTCGTTATTGTTCACCATTTGTATATCCCATTCATGGGCTTGAAGCTGAGCGAACAACTCCTTTGTTGATATCTTTGGTAGATCTTTCTTCTTCAAACTGGTTGTTTTGACAAACAACTCCTCCGTAGGCATCTTGGACAATATTTTTGCATTAAGTTCCACGGTTGAGTATAATCTTTCTAAAGATTTTAACTCACTCACGATCATGTTAAATCTTGCTTCCATAGATTTGACGCTTTATCTGGGAAGCATCTGGAATGATTCGTACTTATCAATGCAAAATTGAAGCTTACTGCGGTTCGTTTGATTTGTCACATGGCACAAACCACCAAGGTATTCCCAGACTTCCTTTGCGTTGTTAAACTGCATCACTTCTTATTCAAGTGCCTCTGGAAGTGCTGACAGGATTAGCTCGCAAGCTACGAAGTCCTATTGGGCATGTCATTTATATTCCTGCATCCACTTGTTGTATCCATATCAAGTCCGTCATCGCCTCCAAGACATGTGTTGGCCTTCAAGAATTTTATCAGCCAATGTCCCATGACATCTACCATCTCTAGATGTATGCTTTTTTGCACAATGGTTGACCACTTCTTCCATATCCCAAACTTCTCGGCTGAGTATGGTGGAAGCTTTGTATTGTTCATCATAATGAAAGTATAACCTGCTCACTAAACAAGATAAAAAGTGCAAGAAAAATGGATTTGGTCCTAAGCGACTCAAAACAACTAGTTTGTAAAGACCAACTCCTTTGATACCACTAATTGGTCCCGAGATCAGAGTATTAAAATGTACAGTGGAAATATTAAATGAAAAACTGCACTCACAAATTGATAGTCCTTAACTAATTTGTGTTTCTGAAAACTGGTTATTAACGAGTTTGAGGTATGTTTGATTTTTAGTATACTTTAACACTTAAAGAATGTTGAGCTTTAAATCCTTGCAAATAAGTAAATAAAACAAGAAATGACAAAAGAATTTATAGAGGTTCGGACACAAAAGTCCTACGTCCTCTCTTCAAATCTTAAGTCTGAAATACACTAAGCTCCATAATACAATGGGTCTTGCAATCTACGCAAGCTGGTGAATGCCAATGTATACCTGTCCACTTGCTCACTTGTCCAGGCCAATTGCTTCCTCTGCTTCTCAGATTTTGAGTGTGGGCACAGCACGCTGCCACCTCCTCTGGAACTTGGGAATTTTTATGTTCTTTCCAAACTATCGAGCTTTTGGCTAGACACCGTGATAGTCACAACTTGTAGATAAGCAATAATTGTTGTGTTCTTACTTAGAAAGTAAGAAGAACAAGAATAAAATTGTGGTTGAAAGCAACAAGTCTCGTGTCCAAAGATGGCACACGGTGAGCTATTGGTCCCAGATCAGAGTACGTATAATGTGCAGCGGAAGTATTAAAACAGTTAAATGCACTCTAATTCGCGAGCAGTTCAATTTCTTATCAACTCAGTTTATATGTGACAATTTTTGGAAACACAGTTTATGTTAGTAAACAGTTTAGTTTAACAGTTTTACAATTATATGCAGTTGACAGTTATACACTTCAACACTTCAAGACAAGTGTTGAAGGTTTCAAGATATAATTGAAAACTGTAAGATGCACAAAGTAAATGGAAAACTGTAAACGACATAGGATATTTATAGTGGTTCGGAGCCTTAAGTCCTAGGCCCACTCTTCGGATATCAGATCCGGAAATTCACTAAGATATGAGATACAATCCTCACGATCTATAGCCAGTTGCTATAGAGACCTCCGTCCACAGCACAATGGATCACTTGCCCAGGTAGTTGTACTTCACTCCTTCTTCAGTTCGTCGAAGGCTCTGCATCTTCTCTGTGAACTGGCAGTCGTCGAAGATGGACTGAGGACAAACCTCCCTTTTCCCTCTCTGGTAGAATGGATGGTTGAGTTCTTCCCAAAACGTTCACTTGTTGGAAGTTGCCCGTAATAACCTGCTCTTCCTTTGTAAGATCAGGCTGCTGTGTTCTTACTCTGTAAGTAAGAACACCAAGTCAGTAGATTAAGTCAACAGACTTAATCCTTCTGTACTCAAAGTCACACGGTGAATCTCCAAAGATTTTGTAAGCAATGAATATCTCGTGTTCAATAAATGAACCACAGTATTAATGTCTTCTCGCTTGATAGCGTTAAATGTTTGAGCTTTAATTTCAGCAGAGAGGCAAGAGTAAATGTGTCGGAGACTCAAGGGTTTAAAGGTTAAAGGTGCAAAGGTTTTTCTGTCTCTGTTGTTCCTGCTATTTATAGGTTGGAAACCAGAAAATAGCCGGTAGAGACATTTTGAAGGATGTCTAATCATAGTCCATCCTTCTCTGAAAAAGTCGCCTGCTTCTCTGCTTTTTCTGCAACATTGTCCTGATTTGCAGAGCAGTTTGTACTTGATGTGTCAGACGATGAACAACGTTGTACGCCAGTCGCCACTGAGTGTCTGACAGTCTTTTATCATTGACTTCCTTAGAGTTCTTCTGCGACTGATCGGCATCTTGCTATGTACGCATTCCTTGACACGAAATTGTCCTGGTCTGAAACTATGAGCGCATTTCTACAGTTTCTTTGTAAACACTATATCCACAGTTTTCTTTGAATATCCAAACCTTGACAGGAAAAACTATCTGCGTAGTTTTTCATACCCTTTGCTCTGCTCTGCTTTTCTTCGTCCTTTATGTTTGACAGTTATCTCGTCTGAATGGCATCTTCTTCAAAACTGTTCCACAGTTTTGACAATTCTCTTCTCCTAGACTATTACAACTCAATCATCCTATACAAGCATTACATGAGGTAATAACTCTAAGACCTAGATTTTGGTATATAGCTTTGACACATCAAAACATCAAATTAAGGTGGGATTTCTACATCAACACCTAACAATTTCCCCCTTTTTGATTTTGTCAAAACCATACCTCTAAGTCTATCTAAGTCGACGAGAAGATGCAGTTGATCCGAGTTTACAAAGTTTGTATATCAAGTACTGCTCAGAAATGTGCTTCTTCTACACTCGACCTACTCTAAATGATCTTCCCCCTTAATGGGATAATAATTCTTGATTAACAATCAATCAAATTAGAGCAATAAGAGAAGAAGGGTTGCTGATCACACTGGAATATGTGAATTCAGCCAGTCAAGAAACAAGGTAAGAGACAATGAGTAGTTGTCTTCAAACCAACAGTTTTTCACTTTTCACTAGATATGATCGATTACAAGTACATGAAAAGCTTTAAAACTGCGGTAATAAAGGAAGACATACAAAACAGACAAAAAACAATAATTCATAACCTTTGTACTACTCCTTTTGCTTGTCTTGATCCTTGTCCTTCTCCCTTTCCTCATTTGAGGAATCTGCATCTTTTGGCTTTGAGGAGGTTGCGGCAGTCGTGGAAAGTGGACCAGCTTGCGCCTTAAGAGCTATGGTTACTTCTGAGAAGTATTTCAAATCTTGTTCTCTGGAAGCTATTAGTGCTTCCAACTTCATTGTTATATCTTCATCCCACTTTCTGCGCTCTTCTTCTTTCTTTATGTATTCCTCATCTCGCCTTCTCTGTTCCTCTTCTCGTCTTCTCTGTTCCTCTTCTCGTCTTCTCTGATCCTCTCCTTATCTTCTATGATCCTATTCTCGCCTTTAATCTATCAATGCCGAATGCAACTTCAAGGTCTCATCCCTTCTCTCTTCCCCCTTTTGACAAGACCAAACATAATAGCCATACGCTGATCCATTCGCTGATCAATCTCTTGTGACAGAGCATTATAGGGTAGAAGGGTTGCTGCGATAGAAATAGGATCAGGAGACATGGTTCCTTCAACTATGGCTAGTGCTCTAGAGTATTCATGGGTTTGACTATGAGATGTAGCAGTTGAATTCTCCGGTGGAGGAAGGGCTTTGCTTGTTGCTGCTTCTTCCTTCTTGTCCTTCTCTGCTGCTGCATCATTTCTTGCCTTTTCAGCAACTGCCTCTTCTTCTGCCTTTCGATGATCCTCAACAGCTACTGCTTCTTGCTCTTTTTGCTTCAGTTCAGTAGCTTCTTCTACTTCTTGTTTCCTTTTGAGTTCAGCAGCTTCTTCCTCTTGTTGTCCCTTGAGTTCATCTGCTGCTTCTGCTTCTTGCTTCCTTTTGAGTTCGGCAGCTTCTTCCTCTTCTGCTTCCCGCTGCTTACGTTCGGCTTCCTCATTTAGTTCCTTTAATCGCCTTTCTTCTTCTAGTGCTAGAAGGGCTTTTCTTTCAGAGTAAGCTTGCACAAGTTGGCAGCTACGAATGAATTAGATTTGCGAGAAACATATAGTTAGTGCTCTCACAACTAGAATCTCCAATGCACGAGTAGCAGTAATGGTATAGGTTAAGATTTGAGACAATTGAATAGCTTGAATTAGATCAGCCTTCTCTTCTCTCCTGAGTCTCCCTTCTTCCTCTTTCTGTAATCTCTCCATCTCCTGTGCTTCTTCATCTTCAAGTTCTAGGAGTTCCAATTGGATTTCATCGGTCTTTAAATTCATCCGTATTTGAAGATTATGTACCTTCACAAGCTTTGAATGATTCTCATTCATCTTGCGTTGAACGTACTCGAGGTGTGTTTCATCTACTGTTCGTGCTGTAGTGGCTGAAAGACGCAATCTTTTCGTAAGGAGTTTCAGTAATGTTTGTTGTTTGACAGCTTGTTTAGCTGGTACAGCAGCAATTTTCAGAACTGGCTCATCTTGTACAACAATGATCGGTTGAGGAGGTGGCTCTTGAATGGTAACAACCAGAAGATGTTGAGGGAGTGAAAGGTTGTCGAGGAGGAGATTCTCTTGCTGAGTGAGACGGACTTTCAAGATCCACAATAGGCATTGTCTTGTCCCCTGTATTTCTTTCACGACCTTCAATCTGCTTGCCTTTCTTACTCCTTTCTCTTTCTTCCTCCAAAGTACTTGTAAGTACTAACCGCCTTCTTTTTGTATTTGTCGTTCGCGTCAAGACAGTTTCTGCTTGTACCGGTTTCTTAGTAGCAGCTTGTGAGTTGGATTCTTCAATAACATTCACCTTCAAAATGATCAATATCTTCCTGTTGAAGTTCATGATCACCTCCTTTTACTTCTTTCCAATGAATCTTATCACTGTGAGGTAAGAAATCGGATGAGACTAGGCATTTACCTTCTTCCCTAAGACCGATCAATTGCTCTATTAAGTAACTGATTTTTAATCCAAAACCAACTCCGGATTTGAATCTGTTGGTCTCCCAAATGGTCTCATTCTTTCTAGCATTTTCAAGAATACGCCCAAAATTGAATTCAGCCCGGTTTCCACCTGGACCATCATCCAATACCATCATAACAGCATATTTAGGCTAACTTAGTTCTGAAAAGGATCCTGCACCGCAGTAGAGCATCCTAAGTGTTATCTCACTTCAAGTCTTGTAAAGCGGTCTCAATTCGGAAACCCTGGTCGGTAAGTGAAATCTATCTTTATGCTCGAGTTTCTTCGTGACATTCCAATGTCTCTCTTTGCCCTATCATCATTCCTCAAGTAGCTGGCAACGTTTTCACCAGTTTTAGGTAGGCAGAAGAATTCGGCAATAGTATCAGCACTTATAACCATAGGAATCTTGCTGACCTTAGTTTTGAAGGATTTTCCACTTCTGTCCACAATAGCATTCTCGTAGAATTTGCCGACGTGGTGAGGCTTGAATTTATGAGGACGTAAATCTGGAAACTGTACTAGCTTCTCTTTGTGCAGCTTGTCATAAAGTCTCTCATCTGAACACAAGTAATCAAGTTCTTTCAGATTTAGAATCTTTTCCTTAAAGACTTGACTTACTCGGATATCCTTGTTGGAGAGATCGGCAGCATCGACTATATCATTCGATAGGCGCTTTAGTTCCTTAGGAGTGCTTCCTTGAGCAGTAGAGCTTTTCCTTGATCTCCTTGATGCGCTCGAACCTTCGCCAGATGAAATCTCTCTTGCCCATAATTTTTAAGGACAATGTGGGTGGAATGAAAATTCAAGATGAAGAGTAGCACGAATTTGAGAGGGGGCGATTGCAGAAATCAATTTAGGGTGATGATTGATCGCGAGGGGGTTTAATCAAGGTTTTGACAAAGTTAGATCCATGGCTAAGATGAACTTTCGCTTTATGTGATCTTCGGCTGTGATGCAGGCTAATGAAGAAACGTCTTTTCCTATTCTGTCGTGGCGTATGCGTAGCGCGTGATCGTAGCTACGTCTCTCCGCCTAATACGCCATGACATGGCTTCCTTTGAAAGTTTTTATCCAGCTGACTGCATCAGAAATTCTCATCTTCCTCTAGAGGAGAGGGACAGTTTTCCTTCGATCCTTTATTTTGGAAAACTGTTGTGTCAGTTTTCAACTGTCAAGCAGGAAGACTAGTAATTCATCAAAACTGTTAGGACAGTTTTGTGATATCATGATTATGCGCATACTCAAACAAAATTCTGAGAGACCGTAGTCTTGAACCATGACCTCATCATTGATCTCTGCACTCTTCAGCGTACAGTCTGCTCATCTACGTGTCTATAAGCGATTGATCCATGTGAGTATCAAATAATAAAAACTGACGTCTCAGATCTTGAACTTGTTTGTGAAGCGTCGTATCAGCATTTATGAACCGTCGCTTGTTTTGGACTGTGGCAGAAGATGGTGTCTATAAATACCTTCTTCTTGCGAATATGAGAATGCACTCAACCCATCTTTTCATACAATCCATGAAGTAACCTCTTTCTTCAAGAAAATGGCAATTCCTGCTCAGATTGAGATAATGAGGGGTAAAATCCTGAACCCGACTGGGTTGGTAGTGGAGTACTGGGAGACTCCATTCATCCATAACTCTGTCATGAGCGATCTGAGGGCTAATCAGCTTGAGTCCTTTGTAACTCGACAGCCTTACAAATTTCATAACAATGTGCTAAAAGTTATTGCTGACGAGTTCTATGTGGCAGAGGGTCATGAGATTCATGCCAACCTCCATGAGCAGGAGAAATGCTGGTTGCTGGAGTCTTTCTCTCTTAGTTTTGGACTACCTTATGGTATGATGCCTTTGATGGACTATCAAAAAGACGAGACAGCCCCGGAGAGGTACGCATGGCAGAATTGGAGAGAAACTCCCGTAGACTTCCATCCAACAGTTTCTTCGAGGCACCTGTTGCCTAGATATCGAGTGATATTTGATATTATCAATCAAATAATTGTTGGAAATCCTTCATGGGTTACGGACTTCTCCCCGCCGGTGTGGAAAGCGATGATGGCCTTTATTGACGAAACTGAAGTTGATTGGGCATCCTTCGTCTTTGATCGAGTGAGAAATGTCGTTGAAATCTACCAACTCTCTCTGTTCCTTATGGGATGCCCTTGAGTTGGCTTATTGAGCATCAGTTTCCAGACTACACTCGAGGTGGCTGGTCCAACATCTTAGATTCAGATTTCTATCCGCCACGGCGTTTTCCTATCGACTGATCTTCTCTGCCTTCTGTTGAAGATTTCTACTGCAGTTTAATGGTTGTAGACTTGGGGTGAACTGTCCCCCTTTTT
>JAPKLW010002246.1:63641-75062 GCA_026898455.1 Plectranthus barbatus
TTTTATGTTTTATGATTGAAGACAGGTTTTTGTGGGAAGACATCTACGCCTAGTTTTTATGCAATTCATGTTTTTCTTTATCTCTGATGATTCTATTCATGAATATGTGTAACTAAATTCCTTCTCATAATCTAGGGTTTCGAACTATCAATGTATGCATGTTTGATTAATTGAATTATTTTCCCTTTTCCATCGTAGTTTGTGAAATCTGTGCTTATTCATAATCTTGAGTTTGCTGGCCACATCTTAGGATTAATTAGTTGAGAACTTGAGAAGTAACTGTAATAGTTTTCAATGGAAAGAGTTTTCACAATATAATTTGATTTCTTGTCTGAGCAGAAGGAGATAGATTATAGGAATAAATCTGTGTATTTTTGGAGTTAGTTAATTCATCTTGAGACCGAGCGGAGATAGATAATTGACTAATCTACTTTATGAATTGTCCAACAAAGAAGTTCATAATACCTTTCTGATGTTTCACAACGAATAGGAATTAAATTGGGAATTAATCAATTCACTCATACATGTCATACTAGATAGGTAGATATCCCTGGAATCTGTACTTCTCATATCTGCTTTCATCAAAAGTCTTTTATTTTCCTGTTTAATTTTAATTTGCAAAATTAGTTTGAAACAAAACCCAAAGTTTGTTTTCTTTCCTAACCAGTATTTTAAGAACCTATGTTTTAGTATTTAAGATTTTTCGTTATTTCTTCCCCGCGGGATTCGATAATTTATTTGCCGCTTTATTATTAGCTTAGCTAAGTTGCTATTAAAATAATTTTGCGATCAAATTTTTGCGCCATTGCCGGGGAAAGAATAGAAATAATCTTACTATTAATTCTGTGATCGAAATACTGATTTAGATTGTAATTTTTGTACTTTTATTTAATTTTTCATAAGATTTGTTTTTCACGTCGATCGACATGCGTTTTGCGTCAATTGACGCCCTATTTTTTTTTCAGAATTTCAGTTTTTCAATTTTGGTTTGTTTCGGTTTATTTTCAGTTTTACTTCACTACCTCCTTTGCTGTACAGGTACTGCATGAGTACAAGAGCTAAAGGAAAGGACCCGCTCTATTATTACCCGGACATCGAAGCTACATGCAGAAAGATCCGAAGGAATAAGCGTGCCTAAGAAAGCTTGACTGATCAAACAATGGCAGACAACGTACCACCGTCGGACCATGTGCCGCAACCGATCATCCAACCCGAGCCGATTGATCAGCCACCACCACAGATTCTGACCCTGGAGGAGCAAACAACACTGTTTCAGGAAGTCAAAGCCATGAGGGCACAACTTCAGCAGCTGACTCTCGAGAGGAATCTTGAGAGGAACAATCGGAACAACCGGCGCATTCGCCCCAACCCACTCTTTGAAGATATTCCAAGGGACAAAGACGAAGAAGATCAGGATCCGCCCGAGGAATCAGATGAGGATGAGGAAGAAGAAGAAGCTATGCAAACACGGTATCAACCTCAGTTCAAAGAGAAAGACTTCCGGATTGGCATCAACGCCAACAACTTCGAGCTGAAGACCGGGTTGGTGCAAATGATGTAACAAAATCAATTTCGGCGGAAGAGCGACTGAGGATCCATATGCACATCTCGACAAATTTCTGATGCTCTGCAATACTGTCAAAATCGGAGGGGTCAGCAAGAGTGTCATCCGAATGCGTCTGTTCGCATTCTCTCTGCAGGATAAGGCACAGTCTTGGTTTACTGCACTGGACAAAGAAAGTATCAGTACATGATGAAATTACTGAATGAATTCCTGAAAAACGTCTTTCTTCCAAACGTCATCAGACAGAGAAGGAAGGCGATCATCCGGTTTTCTCAAACACCAAATGAAAGCTTCTATGAAGCATGGGAGCATTACAAGGAGTTACTGAGATCTTGCCCAGGACATGGCCTACCTCCGGGCAAGCAAGCAGAAGCATTCTACGAAGGGCTTAATGAGAGGACAGTTGAGTTGGTGGATCCACACAGGGTGACACCATCATGACGAAAAGTGGGAAGAAGGCCATGGAATTTTTCCAAAAGATGGCCAACAACAATCAACATTGGTCCTCGAGTCGAAGTCGCCCTGTGAAGGCTGTTGAGAATGTAGTGGAGAAAAAGGCCGCTGAAGAACCTGATTGGGCAGCCGAGGTGAAGAAATTGCGAGAGGACTTTGCTACACTAAAATTAGAAAAAGTAGTTGTTGTAATAGAGCCTGTACAAGCTCCACTGGAAGGAGATTGTGCCGATGTGAATTTGGTCCAAAGGGGCGGTTACCAAAGCAATTATCATGGAGGATACCAGCAGCGTAATCAGCCCTACAACTACAATCATGCTAGGAACCATCCGGGATTTTCCTATGCAAATCCACAAGCTGCAGAGCAGCCACCACCTGGATTTGCGGAGCAAGATGGAGTAGTTGTGGAGAAGAAGAAGCCAAATCTCGAGGAGATTTTGGCTAAGTTCGTGCAAGGGTCCACTGGCAAAGTGAGCAAATTGGATCAAGAGATTTCTGGCGTGAATACTAAAGGGATCAAGTGCAGAAGCATGTGCAGATTATAGAAACCCAGGTCAGCCAGACTGTTGATGTCCTTGGAGCCCAGCACAAGCCGGGGCAACTTCCGAGCAACACTCAGATTAACCCCAAGAATCAGAATCAGAGGAACCAAGTGAATGCCATCACTCTGAGAGGGGGAAAATCGTATGAAGGGCCAAAGCAAGCAGGGAAAGATACCCAGGAGGACGAAGAAGCCGAGCAGGTCGAAGAAGTCGTCGCAGACGCATCCCTGTTGATCGACGTGGGATCTACGTCGATCTATGCAGCTCCAAAGGCCCCAACGATCGATGCTGATCCACGTCGATCGACGCCAATTTCCAGTCCACCACCGAAAAAACCTCCTTTGCCATTTCTGCAGCAGTTTGCCAAAACAAAGATGAACGAGAGGTATGCACGCTTCTTGGAAAATATGAAGAAGGTGCATAACAATATCCCATTGGTTGAAGCCCTGCAAGAGATGCCCAGATACATCAAATTTCTGAAAGACATGGTCTCTCAGAAAAGACCCTTCTTGGAGCACGAGACGGTCAACCTATTCGAATGCAGCGCCATGATTCAAAAGAAGATGCCAATCAAAAGAGAGGACCCGGGCTCCTTCACGGTCTCTTGCATAATCGGAGGGGAGACCTTTGAAAAAGTTCTCTGTGATTCAGGAGCATCGATCAATCTGATGCTGTTGTCAATCTTCAAACGGTTGGAGATCGAAAACATTAAGCCCACAACCATATCACTTCAGATGGCCAATCGATCAGTGTCCTACCCGAGAGGCATCGTGGAAGATGTGCTAGTGAAAGTAAAAACTTTCATTATCCTAGCCGATTTCGTGGTGCTCGATATGGAAGAAGATCGGAACATTCCCCTGATCCTGGGAAGACCATTCTTGAAGACAAGAGGGGCATTGATCGACATTCGAGATGGTAAACTGACTTCTGGGTTAACAATGAATTAGTCATATTGTCGATCTATAAGGCAATGCAGAAGCACAACGAAGGGAGCTACCAGGTAGAATGCCACATGATCAACTGCTTCAACCCTGTGATGTCTTCTCCCTTCGCCTCTCTCAAAAGTGAGCCGGATTTTCTGGAGAACTGCCTACAGCACTCGTTGTTCTCATCGACAAATCTAGAAGAGGCAGACGATGAGATTTTAGATCTAATCATGGAACTGGATGTGTTTGAGGAGATAACTCGGGAATAGGAAACAAAAAGGGAACCACTACAGAGCCGATACTATCAGAACAAACCAGAAAAAAATGGGGGAAATTCCACGTCGATCGATGCAGCCTCGAAGTCCATGTCGATCGATGTGAAATTCACGTCGATCGACGCACGAAGGAAGTCAGACCCAGAGTTTTTATCCACGTCGATCGATGCAGACCTGGGAAAGTAGTCATCTAACTCTGATCCACCGGTTCTGGAACTCAAGATGCTTCCGGCACACCTTAGGTACGTTTTTCTGGGTTCTAATGACACTTACCCTGTTATTGTCTCTGCTTATCTGACACAGGGGGAGTTGGAAAAATTACTACAAGTTCTACGAAAATACAAGTCCGCCATTGGATGGACTTTGGGGGATATCAAAGGGATCAGCGACAGAATCAAACTTGAAGAGGACGCCACAGCGAAGATACAAGCACAACGACGACTGAACCCTATCATGCAAGAAGTCGTAAAGAAGGAGGTTCTCAAACTCCTAGACCATGGCATGATATATCCAATTTCCGACAGCAAATGGGTAAGCCCTACACAAGTAGTAGCCAAGAAAGGGGGGATGCAGATAATAAAGAATGACGATGGAGAGGAAGTTGAGACAAGACCGGTCACGGGATGGTGATTTTGCATTGACTAACGAGCCTTAAACACCGCCACATGCAAGGATCATTTTCCTCTTCCTTTCATTGATCAAATGCTTGATAGATTATCCGGTTACCCTTTCTATTATTTTCTTGATGGTTACTCAGGGTATAACCAGATAGCTGTGGCACCAGAAGATCAGCACAAGACTGCATTCACCTGTCCATACGGAGTGTTGCCTACCGACGGATGCCATTTGGATTTTGCAATAAACCGGCGACCTTCCAAAGATGCATGATGGCAATCTTCCACGACTTGATCGAAGATGTCATGGAGGTATTTATGGACGATTTCTCAGTTTTCGGTAGCTCATTTGATGTTTGTTTGCAGAATCTGGCTACTGTACTTGAGAGATGCACCGAGACAAACCTATGCCTCAATTGGGAGAAATGCCACTTCATGGTGAGAGAGGGAATCATGATGGGCCATCGAGTATCAGCTGAAGGACTGGAAGTAGACCGAGCCAAAGTGACAGCCATTGAAAAGATGCCCCCGCCAACAAGTGTTAAAGCAGTCTGAAGTTTTCTTGGTCATGCCAGATTCTACAGAAGATTCATCAAAGACTTCTCAAAGATATCGCGGCCATTGTGAAACTTGTTGGAGAAGGATGTGTCATTTGTCTTCGACGACGACTGCTTGCAGACCTTCGAAAAGCTGAAAAATGCATTAGTGACGACACCGGTGTTGACTTCTCATGACTGGGGCGAGCCGTTCATTCTGATGTGCGACGCCAGGGACTACGCAGTTGGGGCAGCCTTGGGGCAACTGAAAAGAAGGCTCTTCCATGTGATTCATTACGCCAGCAAGAGCATGAATCCGGCTCAATGCAACTATACCACCACAGAAAAGAAGATGCTCGCGGTTTCTTACGCATTTGACAAGTTTCGGTCCTATCAGATAGGTTCGAAGATGATTGTCTACACCGACCATGCAGCCATCAAATACCTGTTCGCGAAGCAAGATGCCAAGCCCAGATTGATCAGGTGGATACTGTTGCTACAAGATTTTAATTTGGAGATCAAGGACAGAAAAAGGAGCGAGAATGTGATCGCCGACCACTTATCACGACTTGAGCCACCAGTCGAAGGGGATGATCAGCAGATAAGGATCCAAGAGACGTTCCCCGATGAACAAATCTATGCTATTAAGGATTTGAGGGAGACATACGAGTCAAAAACACCATAGTATGCAGATTTTGCCAACTATCTGGTGGTTGGCATTCTTCCACCGGACTCTTCCCCATATGCAAAGAAGAAGTTTATGCACGATGTCAGATTCTACTATAGGGAGGATTCCTACTTTTGGCGTAGATGCGCTGACGGCGTCATTCGCCATTGTGTGCCTCAATCCGAGTGGCGCCAAATTTTTGAAGCTTGTCATTCATCTCCTAGCTGCGGTCATCATTCAGCCAATCGGACGACATTCAAAATCCTAGCGAGCGGATTCTATTGGCCATCCATCCACGAGATCTGCCATGGGTGGATTATGAGCTGTGATCGTTGCCACAGGACCGGCAACATCTCGCGGAGGAATGAGATGCCACAGACTCTGGTTATTGAAGTTGAAAGCTTTGATGTATGGGGGATCGACTTCATGGGCCCTTTTCCGCCATCCCAAGGGTTCTCATACATTCTACTGGTGGTGGACTATGTGTCACGATTGGTTGAAGCCGTTCCAACAGTCACCAACGATTCTAAAGTTGTCATCAAGTTCCTGCAAAAGCTCATGACAAGATTTGGGACGCCAAGGGCCTTGGTAAGCGATGGGGGATCCCACTTTTGTAACAAATGGCTTGCCTTTGTTCTTGCTAGGTACGGAGTCAAGCACCGTGTTACCACCCCATATCATCCTCAAGGGAACGGGCTGACGGAGCTGTCCAACCGAGAAATCAAGAAAATCTTGGAGAAGATGGTGAAGCAAAGAAAAGAATGGGCGACAATACTTGCCGATGCATTATGGACATACCGCACCGCCTACAAAACGCCCATTGGGACGTCTCCATATCAGCTGATTTTCAGAAAGTCCTGTCACCTCCCCATAGAGATGGAGCACAAGGCTTGGAGAGCAGTGAAAGAGCTGAATCTGGATTGGAAGACGGCTGCAGAAGAGCGCGCCATGGCAATGAACGAGCTGGAAGACTTTAGGAATGAATCCTACGAGAACAACGTCATATACAAGAAGCAAGCGAAGAGATTCCACGACAAGGGGATTCGCTCACATGTTTTTCACTCAGGTGACAAAGTTATCCTCTTCAAATCACGTCTTCGCTTCATGTCCGGGAAGTTGCAGTCAAAGTGGGCTGGACCATACACCGTAGTCTGTCAATTTCTGAACGGTGTAGTTGAATTGGCTGGTCAAGATGGGAAAAACTTCAAAGTAAATGGGCAGAACCTTAAACAGTACTACACCCCACTTTAAATCGATGTGGTGGAGAAGTACTACTTGAATTGCCAGTAAAAGTACAGGTATTGTCAAGCTAGCGACATAGAACCAAGCACTTGTTGGGAGGTAACCAAACAATTTACTGTATTTTACTTTGTTATTTCAATTCAGTTCAATCCAGTCAGTAGGAATTAGAATCTTAGCAATTCTTTTCGAAATTTCAGTTTAAATTTTCAGTCTGTTCAGGTCCTCGTCGATCAACGTGGATATTCCGTCAATCAACGAGAATTTTTGGCTCACGTCGATCGACGCCGCTTGCTCGTCGATCGATGGAAAATTCCAAATAAAAAAGGTAAAAATTATTTTTGCGTCGATCGACGCACGTGTTTCAGAGGCGGGGCTGACGGGTTTTAAACCCTTTTTGCTTCATTTTTCACAACACAAATACACACACAGCCGCGCCTCTCCTCCCCAAACACCCGACCTCAATATTTTTTCCCGTGACTCGCCGCTACAATCCAAGGTACATATCATAGATCCTTCCCCTTCGATTATTTCGAGAGTTTTGAATGATTTGAGCATGATTTTGATGAATTTGGACCATGGAGCCCTAGTTTCAATTTCTTGCTATTTTGTCGATTTCGTTGCAACTCTTCATGATTGTTCGATATGGGTAGTAGTTCTAGTCAATATACTTGCTATTTGTGAAATTGTAGCATTAGAATTGGTTGAATACGATTCTAGCTTGTTTGGGGATAGTCTCAATTGGGTTTGATTTCTTATTTGCTATTTTTGCGGTGAAATTCTGTCGATTAGGGATGCATTATGCCACGTTTGGGTGTCAATTGAATAAATGTTAAATGAATTTTGCTTAGGTAGATACACTTTGATGTTAATTGCAAATATTTTTTGTGTTGATGTTTGGAAATTTTGGTGAAGTACTTTGGATGAATATTGACAAATTTTCCTTCTGTTCTTGTAGTAAAAATGGCCTTTCGACCAACCTTCGCCAACCGGGCAGCAGAGAAGCGATACAGAAAATTTTGTGGTTTAGAATTCACAGTCCGACAGACTCTATACCCATGCATAGAGACGATGAACCTGCTGGGGATTAGAGCTGATGTGGAGGCCCTGTTGGAGAGAGCTGGATGGGGCGCTTGGATGATAGAGCGGTGGCCGACATATCCATCGCTTGTGCTGGAATTTTTGGCATCGCTCCATGTCTACGAAGTTTAACCGGAGTCAGAGCCTACCACCATCTCTTTCCAACTTCTGAATGAACACTATGAGCTGTCGAGGGATGAGCTGGAAGACATTTTGGGAGTCCCTAAAACTGGCCTCAGTTTTCTTCCCCTGGATTTTGACATTGCCCGGTTTTGGAGCCAAATTGCAGCTTATGGAAAGGAGGATGTGCGAGAGTTTGAATCGGGAAACATGAAAGCATCCTCCATCGACAACCCCGTGTTCCGTTATCTTCAGCGGTGTATGGGGGTGTCTATCACCGGCCGTCATGAAAGTGCTAAAGTGAGAGTGGGAGAGCTCTACGCCATCTACTGCATGCTGACGGGAGAGGAGTTCAGCTTTGCGGCATTGATCGTGGACCACTGGAGGCACCAAGTCAAGGCCACAAAGGGCTAGGGGTGTGCAAACGGTCGGTTCGGTTGAAAACCGACCGAAATTTGTCCAACCAAATCAACCGAACCAATAACATCAATCGATCGAAAACCGAACCGAAAATTTTTTCAACCGAATCCAAAACCAAACCAATAATTTTGGTCGGTTGTGTTCGGTTTCGGTTCTAACCGATAACACCTGCGTTCAAGCTTCTTTACCAAAATAATAAAAAATTCCAATGTGCAGCAGTTGGGGATGGCCAAGGCAGGTACAACGACCACAACCAGCAGTCGCTCTCGCTCGCAGAAGGTTCAGCGTGCAGTAGTCGGAGGATGGCTTGCTCATGACCGGCATTAGTGGTGTAAGGGTGAGCGGCAAGAAGGGGAACAGGCAGGCGAGCGAGGGAGCAGGCAGTTGAGCGGCGATCAAGGAAGCAGGCTACCGGGAGAGCACCAGAGCAGGCAGCCGGGCGGTGAGTGGCGAGCGAGGGAGCTCCGGAGCAAACAGTCGACCGGTGAGCGGCGGGGTGGAAAAATCAAATTAGCGATGTGAGATAAGCAGAGAGGCGAGAACTGAGAAGGAATAAAATTAGGGATATAGGGAAAATTAGGGAATATTATACTGTATAAGAAAATTATTAATATATATATATAAATATATTATTTTTTTAATTTATTATATTTTCTTATCGATCGGTCGGTCGGTTTTTCGGATGAAATTTTTGAAACCAAAAACCGATCAATAACATATCGGTTTTGAGATTTTGGAACCAAAAACCAAACCGAACCGAACTAAACCGCCCAAATTTCATCGGTTCGGTCAGTTTTTTCAGTTTGGTTTGGGTCGGTTTTTGGATACCCCTACAAAGGGTAACATTTGGAGCGGGGGATTGATAACCCCGATTGCGGAGCACGTGGGGATTGACTTAGCCAATATTGAGGTGCTCGAGGACAGCCAAGGACTCGGCATCGCGCATCTGGTACGGATGCTGATGCTCTCACCCCAGGAGGGTGGCTGGTCTTTGAGGATGTCCAATGGGGACAAGTTTCCACTTCTGCAGAGGGAGCTCACGCACATCACAGATTATCACTTCCGTGATAACTGGTTGATGAGCACACCCGCCCACATGCGGCTGATGGTTGGATCCCATGGGGGAGCTGGCACCTCCAGACTCCTTCACCGACCGCAGACACAGCCGGACCAAAGACAGCCGAGGTACCCCCCCAGCAGATGAGACGGGGAATGAGGAGCACGAGGAGGAGGAGCGCAATGGAGGAGCAGAGGAGATTCCAGGCAGGACCGATGCAGCCTCGCCCAGCCACTTTGCGGGAGGGTCTTCCTCTTTCGGGATAGATCTGGCAATGATCTACCAGTTCATGCAGCAGCAGGCTGCTTTGCATGCGGCAAAGCACACCCAGCAGGCAGAGTTTCGTCAGCATGTGACCACGAGGCTCAACACCATCGATAGTCAGATGCAGCGCCTCCTTCTGAACACCCATCCTGACTCCGTCTACCTCCACCGCCAGCATGAGCGCCAGGACCGCCGTCGGAGACTTCCCGTTTGGCCATCCACCAATGTGGTTATGGAGGATCCTCCGGAAGAGGATTGAGGTACCGTTTCTCTTTTCCCATCTAACTTGCAAACTTGTCCACTCCTTAGAGTGAAACAAGTTTGGGGGGATGAGAATCGGAAAATGGAAACATTTGTATTTTTATTTATTTACTGCTTTATTTTTATTTATTTTTGTTTTTGTTTTTTCTGAACCATCACCATCCTTGTTCTTTTGCTTCAATGTGAATAATCTCCCTCTGCAAGGCTTTTCACTCAAACTAGTATTTTGAATTCTCGATTTGTGGTTCTAGTTCTGATCTGTAGAGTCTGGGGAATTATTTTAGGAGCTTTTGAACATAGGACAGTCGGAACTATTTTGATTGTGTTGGTATTGAAAAATATGACTTATCTTCCCTTAGATTGGAATTGTTGATTGAGAATTGAGATATTTGTTGATTGACAATAAAAATCTGTGTGATAGAGTAGCCGATGATAGGAGCTGTTTTGCTTGATAAGTTGATCTTTGAAATATAAATTTTTGCATGATAACTGTTCAAATTGGGTAATTATTGAGGAGTAACAAAAATTTTAACCCTGTGTGAAAATTTGAGCCTCTTTTTCGTTTGATAAGTGACAAGGTTTTTAGACTTACTTCCTATAATTTGACAAATTTCTCTCTTGAGGTTGCATTAAGTGTGGTAATAGGGTGAAAATGGTTTTAGGCATGTTCTTTCGTAGCCCATCTCCCATACACTAACCTTTAATTTCCACGTGTAGCCCATTTGAGCCTTGAATAAATTTTCTTTGATTAGAAGGGTTGATGAATAAGAGGATTATGATTTATTGGAAGGTGTGAATTGTGGGATTGTGATGTGAGTCCATGTGCAAAAATAAGGGTTCCCATGGGTTAATTAAGAAAAAAATGAACATGAGTGGAAAAAGAAAGAAAAAATTCATATGCTTGTAAGTTCATGAAAGTTTAAAATAAGTTTTAAGGGGCCCCGAAAATTATAAGGAAAAGAGAAGGAACAAGATTATGCAAAAGAGAAAAATTATGTGGTCATGGTATGCTTGGGTCTTTGGGTTTTAATTGCAATATTTTGAGTCACTTAGCCAAATGTATCCCACCTTTTAGGTAAGCCACATTACAACCAAAATAAGACCTTTCTGATTCCCTGAAAAGTCACACTAACAAGCAGTGGAGAGATGAGAAATTTGTCAAACCTATGGTGAGGTAAACTAAAATCTTGATTGAGTGAAACACAAACCTTTTACTTCTTGAGCAATGAGTGCAAACACTGCCCGGTGAGGTTCCTCCTCAATGATTTAACAATGAGAATTTTGTTTGGATTGCATGATTTATATGAATAAGTGATACTTAGATTGCAAAAGAACCTTCCGAGGCATTGCACACTCGTATCTGCATTTGATTCGATTTCTTGTCTGCGAATTGATCGAGGACG
>JAPKLW010002246.1:75072-102441 GCA_026898455.1 Plectranthus barbatus
GATAGGGTTGAGCCCGAAACCCGACGGGTTGGCCCGATTAACCCGGTTATTATTTTTATTAATAAATTTTTCATAATTATAGTGCTAAAATCTACTTCTAATATTTAAGATTAAATATATTAATTAAGTTTTAAGTTATATAATTGTATTTTCTTCAATAAGTATTCAATACATAGTTAAGTTTATTTATTTATGATGTTAAAACCTATTCAAATATTGCTAAAATAAAAGATAATATATTTTTAATGTTTAAATTTATCATTATATAAAAATTTGTGATGTGTTTTTCATTTTTATAAGAGATAAGCATTATTTTGTTTATTTTTCAACATTTAAAATATTAAAAGAGTGAAACTATAATGAAAATAAAAAATAATTAATAAATTCATTGGCCCGACGGGCCAGCCCGAAAACCGATGGGTTAGGGTTAGGGTCAATATTTTTTAGCCTGAAAAAATTTCAGCCCGATTTGACCCGGACCGATTAACCCGCAACCCGATAGGGCTGGCCCGAAACCCGACGGGTTGGCCCGATTGACATCACTATTTCTGGAGGGCGATGATGGCATTTTAACAGAAAGAAGAGGTTGACTGGGCAGGGTTCATCTTTGATCGCGTAAAGATGGCCGTTCAAAATCTGCCAGAGGTTACTGTCCCTTATGGTATGCAGTTGAGTTGGCTCCTGGAGAAGAGTATTCCTTATCTCAAGGATGGTCCCTCAAGTCTGGTTGGAACTGATTACTATCCTTCTCGTCCGATCAACTGGGCACTTATTCCTTGATAGACAGGCAATCTTATTATTTAATGTAATAGTTTCTTTTGTATCTGTTCTCAAAATGTAAGGATGACTTGTCTCCTTGTATCCATCTTAATGAACGAGCTCTTATTTTCCCTGTGTCTTCAACAAACTACAAACATTAACAAACTGTAACTGACTTATCAAAAGACTTTAACTCGTACAGTTTGACAGTTTTGAATCAATCAATTATCATCTCCTTCTCTTGAGATTCCTTTAAACTCTAGAAGACCTAGTTTGATGCATAGCTCTTTGAAACGAGCCTCAGGTAGTGGTTTGGTAAAGATCTCCGCTAACTGGTCTTCAGTTCTAATATATTTCACCGAGACATCTTCCTTCTCAACATGATCTCGAATGAAATGATGATGAATATCAATGTGCTTCATCCTGTAATGTAGAACTGGATTCTTCGAAATAGAAATTGCGTTGTTGTTATCACAGTAGATAGGAACACATCCAGTGTCTACTCCATAATCCTTAAGTTGCTGCTTTATCCAAAACACTTGAGCACAACACCTGGCTGCTGCTACATACTTTGCCTCTGTAGTCGATGTAGCCACGGAATGTTGTTTCTTGTTGAACCAGCTGATCAGTTTATGTCCTAAAAACTGACAGGTTCCACCTGTGCTCTTTCTATCAATTCTGCAGCCTCCAAAATCTGAATCAGAGAATCCATTAACATGATTCCATCAGTTTTGGGGTACCTGATAAGTTCATAAATTTACTCACTTATCTATAGTATTTCATACTATTTTATGTAGTTTTCTTGCATTTATATATATATATCATGCATGAGTCTATAATGTGTGGTGTTACGCTTGTCATGATGCGTTTTTGCATGATTAAGGCTTAAATTCACTGGAAAACCATTCCGAAAGCAGTGACATGCAAGAGTAGCAGTGAAGAGTTTCTCCACACATGTAATTCGGGCTATTCGCAGATGGCAATGGATAGATATTTGAATTATCTATCCAATGCAACTGTAATCAGGTCAATCGGAGTTCGGGAGTGAAAGTTATGGCCAAAATTGTGAGACCGCGCAGACGGGGCAGATCAACTTTGACCGATGCGAGAGTCGACATCGACCGAGGTGGAAGACATGCGCGTTGAATGACGCTGAGCCTCCTCAATCAAAGTCGATGGAAATTTGGTGAAATTTGCTCAAATTCAAATCAAATCGGATTTCCAGCCCTAGATATGATAAGATACACATCCCTCACTATAAATAAGCCTTAAATTTGAGTTTTATTAACCTCTCATCATCACTAATCACCTATTATCACCATATATCATCCTTTATCATATTTTCGCATCCTTGGAACTTTAGAATCATTCAGTACTCTTTATTTTCTTGTAAGTTATTTTTATGCACTTTAATAACATGTTTTGTTTTGGTTTTCTATCTACGATGAGTGGCTAGAAACCCTAGCGGGTTCTAGGGCAACGAATATCAATCTGTGATGCATGTTTAATTGATTAACATTGAATTTCTTGGTTTGGAATTCCTGTTTGAATTGTTAGGATCTAGAATTGATAAGATCGAGAGACAGAATCAATTTTAGGTTTACAGTTATTGATTGAAGGACTGAAACTAAAAATTGATAACAGGAAAAGGATTTCAAATACAATTAACAATCTGTCCTAGGGGAAGATAATAATTGTAGGGTTTAATCTAAGGATTTATGAAACATTGATTAGTTAAGTGTTATTGAGGCCGACAAAGTATATACATTCACATACTAGTAATCTAGGCTATAATTTTCCGACCAAGAAGTTATAGTACATTAAGATTTCCCACCAAAGCAAGTTAATTGATTATGTGTATTTTGATTGATAGTTTGCCCTAGGATCTGTGTCTCTTTAAATCTGCTTTCAAAATATTCAAATTTCTGTTTTGTTTCTTTAAATTCCAAAACTCAAAATCCCTGATTTCTGATAACTCAAACAATAGATCTTAGGATTATAGCTAGTACATAAAATAATTTCTTTGCACAATTCCCCTGGATTCGACAACCTTAGGGTTAACTATAAATTTATTTTCCGTTGTATCATCAATTAGTCTGTAGAATTTTACAGCGATCAAATTGGCGTCGTTGTCGTGGAGTTGTTAGATATTATTTTGTTACTAGTTTATTTTAGGATTAATTGGATTGAGTTTGTATTTTTACTTTATCTTCGTGTGCGTGTGTGCGTGTTTCATCTCATCGATGCCCCTATGCGTCGATCGATGTCGAGAAGTTACGAGCGTCGATCAACACCCATCCGTGTCGGTCGACGCTAAGCTGATTTTTCTCTTTTTTTTCTTTCAGGTGGTGCATGAGCACTAGGTCTCAAGGGAATCCGCTTGAAGCCTTCAACCCTGAGTTAGGAACCTCCTGCAGGAAAAACAAAACGAAAGGAAAAGACAAACAACAAAAGATGGAAGAGAATCCTGAAGCACCACTGCAGAATATGACTCCCGAGGAGCAGAGGCAGTTTGTGAATGAGGTACAACAACTGAGAGCACAACTACAAGCAGCCCAGGCTACTCAGGCAGAACAAGATGCAAGACTGGCAGAATTGAACAACAGGCAGATAGTGGTTCCGCAAAGGTCCATGTTGGATCAATTCCTTCCGCAGCAAGAGGAGGCCGGATTCATGGTTGGCATCAATGCCAACAACTTTGAGCTGCGCACAGGCCTTATTCAGATAGTGCAGCAAAATCAGTTTGCAGGGAGAGCTGTAGAAGATCCATATGCCCACCTCAACCAATTCATTGAGGTGTGTGACACTGTGAAGCAGAATGGAGTACCCCAGGATGTAATCAGAATGAGACTGTTCTCGTTCTCACTCAGAGACAAGGCACGGTCTTGGTTTGCTGGATAGGATAAGAGTTTGATAGGGACATGGGAGGAGCTTCGATCAGATTTCCTCACCAACTACTTCCCGTCGAGCCTGCTGCTGAAAAGGAAAGTTGCTATCACCCATTTTAAACAGATGTATGATGAATCACTACGTGAGGCCTGGAAGAGGTACAAGGAGCTCTTGCGGTTCTGTCCTGGGCATGGGATTGATTTAGAGATGCAGGTCTGTCATTTCTATGAAGGATGACTCCACACATGAAGGAGTTGGTTGATGCATCTGCTAGTGGAATCCTAATGAAGAAGAGTGGAGCCGAGGGAATGAGACTCCTGGCGGATATGGCTCTGAATAGCCATCAGCGGCCGACCGAGAGGCAGCTACCAGTCAAAGCAGTTGAGACAAAGCCAGAAGTCAACGTGGTTGCTGAAGTGAAAAAGCTACGGGAAGACATTGCAAAATTGGAAGCAGGGAAAGCCACAACTATTGCTACTGTAGAGCCAAGCATGGCTATAGTACCCGTGGAGGCTGACTACATCAACCGGGGAGCAAGCAGTTCATCTGGAGCTGCTAGAGCGAAGGTGAACTATATTGGAAGTGGTTATCAGAATAACTAACGAGGAGGCAATCAGGGTTATCATTACAACCATGGGAGAACTCACCCTGGTTTTTCATATTCTAACCCCTCTGCAGCAGAACACCCTCCACTTGGTTTTGATGTAGGTACTGGAAGAGAGATCGTGGAAAGGAAGAAGTTTGTGCTGGAGGAGACGCTCGAGAAATTCATAAAAAGCTATGACAATCGGTTTGGGAAAGTGGAAACCGAAGTGAAAGGAATGGGAAATCACATGCAGTTGATGACAAAACACCTTCAGATGATGACACACAATTGAGCTAGATTGCCACCGCTCTCAGCAACCAGCACAAGCTCGGACAGCTACCGAGCACAACTGAGGTGAACCCAAGGGTCCAAAAAGACTGCAAGGCTGTTACACTAAGGTCCGGGACGAGTTACAAAGGTCCTGAAATGGTTCGGGATGAGTCTGAAGCTGAAGAGGCACAAACGTGCCACTGAAGGCTCGACTTCGATCGACGCCAATCCCGCATCGATCGAAGTCGATGGAGATGAGGAAGAATTGAGCGATGCTAAAGGATTGATTTCAACCAACACATCTAGCATCAATCGAGGTGCACAGAAATCGACGTCAATCGATGCTCTATGCATCAGTTGAAGTCAAGGCCCCCCTCGGGCGAAAGTTCGGCGAATTCTGAAGATTCGAGCCCGCCTATGCCATTCCCATAGAGGTTCACAAAGCAGAAGGAGGACTCCAAGTTCTCCAGATTTGTGGAGAATTTGAGGAAGGTCAGCATCAATATTCCGCTGATCGAGGCGTTAAAGGAGATCCCGGGGTACATGAAGTACCTCAGTAAGCTGATGAGTGGAAAGAAGCAGCTCGTGGAGAACGAGACCGTGAAGGTCCACGAGCAATGCAGCCTGCTACTTCAAAAGCAGGTGCCCATCAAGAGAAGCGACCCTGGATACTTCTCTATCCCGGTGGAGATTGGAGGATGTATGTTCGAGCGAGTATTGTGCGATACTGGGGCCAGTATCAACCTGATGCCATACTCTATTTACAAGCGCCTCAACATTGGAGAGATGAGGCCCACTACTATCACACTGCAGATGGCGGATAGTACTGTATCACGCCCAAAGGGAATTCTGGAAGATGTGCTCATTCGAGTGGGCCATCTGATCTTCCCAGCAGACTTCGTGGTGCACGACATGAAGGAGGACGAGAACATGCCCATGATCTTGGGGCGTGACTTTCTCAATACTAGCGCTGCTCTCATTGACTGCCGAGGGGGCGAGATCACACTTCGGGCCAACGACGAGAAGATCACCTTTGTGATCGACAAAAGCAAGAGAAAGACGGAGTTCAACCGGATCACCACCACTGGAGAAGAAGATGAGTCCGAGGAAGAAGAAGCCGTTGCTATAGAGTCGGAGCGCGGAAACGAGAGGGTGAAATTATCAACTAAGCCTCCTCAGTCCGAGTTCACCACCATCATTAAGGACCACAAAGTCTACATGGTGGGTGTCAAAGGTCGGCGAGTCTGGACCCGACCACCCCGGTTCTGGTCTCATGTATCGTCGAGCTACAATGTTAAACAAGCACTTGTTGGGAGGTAACCAAACTGTTTTCCTTATTTTTCATTTTCAATTTTTGTTTTTCAATTTTATTTTGTTTTATTTTGAATTTTTCTGCACTAACTTGGTTTTGCAGCATCAAAAAAAAGGTTTGAGCGAGGATTGCTCGACTTCAATCGATGCAGCCTGGTGTCGATTGAAGTCAAGCCCGGCGATGTGTTATACTTCGACCCGTGGAAGGAGTCGACAAGAAGGCTTCCGTCGACCGAAGCAATCATGCGACGGTCGATGCGAAGTGCCAGCCGCCCAAAATTCACGCCGCACGGGTTCCAAAGCCTCCAGGGATAAAAAGTTGATGTCTGAGATCAACTGCCAGGTATATTCCTTCCCTTTGTCTGATTCTCAAACTTTTTCCCACTCTAGAGTTGGAAATAAGTTTGGGGGATGTGGACAAAGGAGGAATATTTTATCTTTTTATTTGCTTTCAGTATTTTAATTTTTTCATGCATAAAATTTAAAATTTGTATTCTATTTTTGTGGGGAAATTTTTTTAATTTTGAGATAACCCGAATGAGAACTAAGAATAGAATTGGTTGATAGTTGAGTTGAATTGATTGGGATTGTGATTAGATGCCTATGAATGCAGAATACCGCATGATAGGGTTTATTTGAAACTGATACTTCCTGTTGATTGTGTTGAATTGAAATTAATTGTGGAAGAAAATTTATAACCCTTGTGTGAGAATTGAGCCTAAATTCATTTGATGTGAGATTCTCATGTGTGTTTTAATTTCTCTAGAACTTGCTCATTTTCTATGTTGAGACTGCATAGTGTGCACAAGTTTAGGAAAGGATCTTAGGCCATCTTTGATAGCCCAATTCCCTAAACACTGTCCCTTCACATTAAATTTTCCCTAGTTAGCCACGTTTGAGCCTGTACAAAATTTTTCTTTCCTTGTCTATGAGATTAAGAAAAGGTATTGGTTTATCTCATGTCTTTAGTTGTGGTATATGTGGTGGATTGATTGTGAATGAGAGATAAGAAAAAATAAATTAGTGGTGAAAAAGATGTGTAAAAACGAAGCTCAAGGAAATAATTAGTATTCTCATAAGCTCTCTGAAAATTATTCAACATTTCCTATTTCCTTCCAAAATTATTGAAATTGCTAGAAAATGGAGAGCTTCGTCTTCACCAGATGAAGAACATAGACAAACAAATCTCATGAACTCACACAAGAAACTCAAGATTTACGTGGTTCGATCATTCGATCTACATTCACGGGCGGTGACAAAGGAATTTTATTGATTATCAATAGGAGATACAGAGGGAATACAAATCAGAGTACTCTCAGCTTTTTTACAAATTTTTCTCTCTCAAAATCAGTAACAATCGACTTATGTATCTTTTCTCCCTTTTTTGCTTTGAGAATGTGTGTTTTAACTGCTTCCAATTAACATCTAAAAGTGCCCACTTGTGAGCTGCCACGTGTCTCTGAATTTTTTTAACTCTTCAACAACTAACTCCCGACTCTTCAAGTAACAAACACGACTCTACTCACCACTTCAATTATTCAGCAACATCGACTGCACAACACCTGTTAGGAATATTGTTAGAAATATTACAATCCCTTGATCTAAATTGTATTTTATTAGTTTTGGTGTATCAAAAAGCTCAGTAAATCTAGTTTCTAGCAACTTAGTATCAAGTCATATTGTAAAAAACCTGTATAGGATATGATGGAGCCCAAGTAGCAGTTGTGAGAGACGATCCAGTCTACATTCCGAGTGGGCCGCTGACTAGAGCTCGAGCAAGGACTTCGAGGGCTGGATTGAGCTTATTGATTAAAGATATTTGGGCTGCAATTGTTTCCAAGGAATCGATGTTGATTGAAGAGTTAAACGAAGGCCCAAAAATTATTAATTTAATTATGTGTAGTGATTCGGCTTAGTTTAATTTTATTCCTTTATTTTGGGCCAACATGTTTAGGCCTTGCTTTATTAATTTTCGAATTTTTAATTTAATTATCAAAAATTATATTTAATTTTTGAAATTATACTTCCTTATTAGTTTAGGGCTTGAGTTGCCTATATATAGGCCTTGTATGGAACAATTTTGATTCAGTTTTCAGTTTAATAAAATTTGTGAGGTTTTCTCTTTTATTTTTGAAAGCTCAAATTTTCTAAATTTCTATTCTTCCATAGGATTTCGATTTCGACTAATCAATCGGACAGTCATATCCATTGGTGGTGTCTTCGCGTATATCCTTCGTTGTTGGGTCAATTTACTTCTTGGGTCGCAGGAGATTTATTTTGGACTACGGTACTTGAAGGTTTTCGAATCCAAAGGTGTTGGATCCTTCCATCGTTCAATTTCAGTTTGCTTCCGCGTCGTGTCTGAGTCGTACCATTTGAGTTCCTGGGCTGCGATCTAAACCTTCCGGCGAGGATCGTATCATTTTGGTATCAATATCCAGGTCGTAATCTTCCTCTTCCTTTTCTTCAATTCTCGTGTCTATTAGTGTTAAAAAATCGAGTCTTGCTTATTTAAGGTTCACTCCTTTGTTCTATTTCGTGCGTGTCATTTTCGTGTCCTTCTTGCCGTATCGTGTGTCTGCCTTCTGATTGATAGGGTCAAATTTGGGAGTGTTAGGGTTTCGAAATTTTGTGTTTCCTTGTGTGTCAGGATTTGAATTATCTTTCTTACCATATTAGATTAAGTCAAATCTTTCCTTATACCTTTTTACCTTATTCATACATTCCTTCCTTGGTGGCCATATTATTTCCTTCTTGATTGAATTACCAAACAATTTGGTAATTACTTTATAAAAAAGGGGGCAAAAAAAAAAGAAAATTCTAACAAAAACAAAAACAAAAAAAACAAAAGAGTTCAAAAAAAATAATAGTAAAAATAAAGTATCGAAAAAATAAATAAATAAAAAGGGGATTAAATATAATTCAGAAATCCCTAATTTCTTGATTTCTACTAGTGTCTTTTTGCCTGTTTTTCCAATAAATCCCATTTTTGTCGTAATTTTTGTGTCCGGTGTCTGTTTTTGGCTTAATTATACTTTTCGGAAACGTCCCGGCGAGATCTACAAGACTCACTGCTTTGCAGTTACATAAGGCATTTTTTGGCCAAATTCCATTGTTATCGAGTACTTATTGCCCTCCAAAAGTCTTTTTGAATAAATTTTTCGTTTGTTTTTTGTCATTTACCTTCCTAGAGTCGTCTAGAGTCTTCCCGTTCAGTTGGTTCATCGAATTGAAGTTCGTGGAATTTTATAGGATTTTTTTGAGTCTTTCTGAAAGGAGAAAAGAGTGGTAAAAGGCAAGAGATTGTGTGATTATTAGAGGGATTGAAAAAGCCATTTATACTGAGAGTGATACACGAGTGTGAGTGCTTTTACATAACTGAGTGATACACGAGTGTCAGTGAGGTGGTGAGGTTTTTCTTTTTATCTTTATCTATCCTTTCTTGCAAGTATGTCTAAAAGTAATAGTTCTGAGGAGATGAAAGGAGATGAGATTATCGGTGGTGGTCAAATGAAGTACATGATGGAGGCCATGAAATCAGAATTGACTATGCTACCAAAAAGTGAGATGAATGACATACATCAGCAAATGGATGAATTCAAGATCTTAGTGACAGAAAGGACTAGGCGTGACTCATATGGTAGTCATAGGAGCACTGGGAAAGGACGTGGCGGTCGAGGTGGCAGAGGCGCCAATAGGAGACGGAGTCCTCATGATGAGGAGGAAGTCAGTGACTATGAGGAGGAGTCTTATGATAACAATCTAGGGACAATCAAGATGAACATCCCGTCATTTCAGGGAAAGAACGACCCCGAGTTGTATCTGGAGTGGGAACGGAATGTGGAGATGATGTTCGAATGCCACAACTATTCTGAGCTGAAGAAAGTAAAGCTGATTGCAGTGGAATTTCTTACTACACTCTCGTATGGTGGGATCAGTTGGTCAGTAGTAGGAGGAGAAATAGGGAGAGATCTATAGAGACATGGGATGAGATGAAGGCAGTTGTGAGGAGGCGCTTTGTGCCAAATCATTATTACCGAGAGTTGTATAACAAGCTACAAAGTTTGAGGCAGGGTAGTAGGAGTGTGGATGAGTACTATAAGGAAATGGAAGTGGCTATGGTCCGAGCCAATGTAGTGGAGGATAGAGAGGCGACGATGGCTAGGTTTCTGGCTGGTCTGAATTGGGAGATCCGGAATACAGTGGAGCTGCAGCATTATGTTGAGCTGGATGACATGGTCCTCATGGCGATCAAGATTGAGGGACAGCTCAAGAGGAGGGGCAGCGGCAGTAATACGAGGTCGAACCCTACAGGTTGGAGAGAATACCAGACTGGCAGTGGTTCCACACCAAAACGAGCTTCGTGGAAGAAGGAGGAGTAGTCTCGAGGGGAGAAGAAGCCGTTTGTGAAGCCCAGGTCAGATGCTGCAGTTCAAGGTAAATTTGTTGCCATTGAAACCCGAAATAGAGATCGTAAGTGTTATAAGTGTCAAGGTTTTGGGCATATTGCTAATGACTGTCCAAATCGGAGAGTCATGGTGATTCGAGATGATGGAGAGATTGTGACTGATGAGGAGAGTGATCCGAAAATGCCTGATATGGATGATCCTGATGAGGAAGAAGAAGAGATTGTGGCATCTGCAGCACATAATTTTGTGATGAGAAGGGCTTTGAATGCCCAGCCTACAGCCGGAGATGTTGAGCTGAGGGAGAACATCTTCCATGCACGTTGTCATATCAACGATAAGGTTTGCAACATGATTACAGATGGAGGTAGCTGCACCAACGTGGCGAGTCAATCGATAGTGACAAATTTAGGCTTACAGGTGATGAAGCACCCTACACCATATAAGCTGCAGTGGCGTCATCAAAGTAGTGAAGCAAGTCAAGGTGTCGTTTCGCATAGGAAAATATGAGGATGAGGTGTTGTGTGATGTGATTCCTATGCAGGCGAGTCATATACTTTTAGGGCGTCCGTGGAAGTTTGATAGGCGAGTGAAGCATGATGGTTTCACGAACAAGTATTCCTTCGAGTACAGGCAGAAAAAGATATCACTTGTTCCTCTGACCTCTAAACAAGTCTATGAGGATCAAGTCCAGTTGCAGAAGAAGTCGGGTGTTGAGGTGCAGCCACGAAATAATAAGGAGAAAGGGGTGGTGCAACAGTCATTTCTAGCTAGGGTTGGGGATTTGAAGTGGGCGGTTCAGGAGGAGAAACCATTGGTGTTATTGATCTACAAGGAGAACCTCCTGATCCTCTACCCTCTTCTATTTCCTCTCTTTTGCAGGATTTTGAGGATGTATTTCCCGATGATACCCCAGCCGGGCTGCCACCCATTCATGGGATTGAGCATAAGATTGATTTTGTGCCTTGAGCAACCCTTCCAAATCGACCAGCTTACCGAACCAGCCCGGAGGAGACGAAGGAGCTGGAGAGGCAGATTGGAGAGTTACTGGCCAAGGGGCACGTGAGGGAGAGTTTGAGTCCTTGTGCAGTTCCAGTTTTGCTTGTGCCCAAGAAGGACTCGACCATGAGGATGTGTTGCGATTGCCGAGCTATCAACAACATTATGGTTAAGTATCGCCATCCTATCCCTCGTTTAGATGACATGTTAGATGAGTTGCATGGTGCTTGTATGTTTTCTAAGATAGATCTGCGGTGTGGATATCATCAGATTAGGATTAAGGAGGGTGATGAGTGGAAAACTGCTTTTAAAACTAAGCTGGGTTTATATGAGTGGTTAGTCATGCCCTTCGGTTTCACTAATGCTCCCAATACTTATATGCATCTTATGAACCATGTTTTGAGAGATTTTATTGGCAGATTTGTAGTGGTTTATTTTGATGGCATTCTGATTTATAGTAGGAGTCATGATGATCACATTGAGCATTTGAGGTCTGTTTTGGATGTACTTCGCAGGGAGAGATTGTTTGCTAACATGAAAAAGTGCATCTTTTGCACAAATAAGTTGGTGTTTCTTGGTTTCGTTGTTAGTGCAGATGGAGTACAAGTGGATGAAGAGAAGATTCGATCAATCAAGGAGTGGCCGCAGCCTAAGAACATTGGCGATGTTTGTAGTTTTCACGGACTTGCCAGCTTTTATAGGCATTTTGTACCCCAATTCAGCAGCATTGCAGCCCCATTGACTGAAGTGATTAAGAAGACTGTGGAGTTCAGATGGGGGAAAGAACAAGAGCAGGCTTTTGAGTTGCTGAAGTATAAGATGACACATGCCCCGGTATTATGTCTTCCTAACTTTTCTAAGACATTTGAGATTGAATGTGATGCTTCTAGTGTTGGTATTGGTGCAGTGTTGATGCAGGAGAAGAGGCCCGTGGTATACTTTAGTGAGAAGCTGAACAGTGCGTCGCTGAACTATCCTACCTACGATAAGGAGTTGTACGCCTTGGTGAGAGCCTTGAAAACGTGGCAGCATTACTTGTGGGCTAAGGAGTTCATTATTCACACCGATCATTAGTCATTGAAGCATCTGAAGGGGCAGCACAAGCTGAATAAGAGGCATGCAAGGTGGATGGAGTTTGTAGAGACCTTTTCTTATGTCATCAAATACAAGCAAGGTAAGGAAAATGTGGTTGCTGATGCATTGTCTCGCATGTATGCTTTAATCTCTACTTTAGATACTAAGTTTCTTGGTTTTGAATGCATTAAGAGTCTGTATGCATCTGATGAGGATTTTGGTGATATTTATGATGCATGTGAGACATCTGCTAGTGGTGAGTATTTTAGGCATGATGGTTTTTCATTTAGGAGAAATAAGTTGTGCATTCCTAGGTGTTCTCTATGTGAATTATTGATGTTAGAGTCTCATGGAGGTGGTTTGATGGGTCATTTTGGCATTGCTAAGACTTTGGTTGTGTTGCATGAGCATTTCTTTTGGTCTCGCATGAAACGTGATGTTGAGCGGATCTGTGGTAGATGCATTACTTGTAAACAGGCTAAGTCTAGGTCTAGTTCCCATGGATTGTATACTCCTTTACCTATTCCTACTGCACCTTGCATTGATATTTCTATGGATTTTGTGCTAGGTTTGCCACTTACTGGGCATGGTAGTGATTCTAGATTGTGGTTGTTGATAGGTTTTCTAAGATGGCTCATTTTATTCCTTGTCATAAGTCTGATGATGCATCCCATGTTGCGGCTTTGTTCTTTAGAGAAGTTGTTAGATTGCATGGTATACCTAGGACAATAGTTTCTGATAGAGACTCTAAGTTCTTGAGTTACTTCTGGAGGACTTTGTGGTGTAAGTTAGGAACTAAGTTGTAGTTTTCTACTACTTATCATCCACAAACTGATGGTCAAACAGAGGTAGTGAATAGGACTTTATCTGCATTCTTGAGAGTTGTACTTAAGAAGAATATTAAGAATTGGGAAGAATGTTTGCCTCATGTTGAGTTTGCTTATAATCGTTCAGTTCATTCTGCTACTCAGTTTTCCCCTTTTGAGATTGTCTATGGTTTCAATCCTTTGTCTCCTTTGGATTTATCTCCTTTACCTGTGCAAGATTTTACTAACCTTGATGGGCAGAAAAGAGCTGATTTTGTGAAGCTGATTCATGAGAAGGCAAGGCAGAACATAGAGCGTTGTACTGAGCAGTATGTCAAGCAGGTGAATAAAGGGCGCAAGAAGATGTTATTTCAGCCTGGAGATTGGGTTTTGCTGCATATGAGAAAGGAGAGGTTTCCTTTGCAGCGGAGATCGAAGTTGCTACATGGTCTCTTCTAAGTTTTGGAGAAAGTAAATGATAATGCATATAAATTGGACTTACCAGGTGAGTATGATATTAGTGTTATGTCTAATCTTGCTGATTTAAGTCCTTTTGATGTAGAAGATAGCTTGGATTTGAGGAAAAATCCTCTTGAAGAGGAGGGGAATGATGGAGCCCACGTAGCAGTTGTGAGAGACGATCCCCGTCTACATTCTGAGTGGGCCGATGACTAGAGCTCGAGCAAGGACTTTGAGGGCTGGATTGAGCTTATAGATTAAAGATATTTGGGTTGCAATTGTTTCCAAGGAATCGATGATGATTGAAGAGTTAAACGATGGCCCAAAAATTATTAATTTAATTATGTGTAGTGATTCGTCTTAGTTTAATTTTATTCCTTTATTTTGGGCCAACATGTTTAGGCCTTGCTTTATTAATTTTCTAATTTTTAAGTTAATTTTTTGAAAATTATATTTAATTTTCAAAATTATACTTCCTTATTAGTTTAGGGCTTGAGTTGCCTATATATAGGCCTTGTATGGAACAATTTTGATTCAGTTTTCAGTTTAATAAAATTTGTGAGGTTTTCTCCTTTATTTCTGAAAGCTCAAATTTTCAGAATTTCTATTCTTCCATAGGATTTCAATTTCGACTAATCAATCGGACAGTCATATCCATTGGTGGTGTCTTCGCGTATATCCTTCGTTGTTGGGTCAATTCGCTTCTTGGGTCATAGGAGATTTATTCTGGACTACGGTACTTGAAGGTTTTCGAATCCAAAGGTGTTGGATCCTTCCATCGTTTGATTTCAGTTTGCTTCCGCGTCGTGTCTGAGTCGTACTGTTCGAGTTCCTGGGCTGCGATCTAAACCTTCCGGCGAGGATTGTATCAGGATACATCTACTCGTGATGTAATAGAACTAGAAGAAAAAGATCAAACAATGCTGAAAGAATCGGCATATCTGAAGATTGCTGGAGACGTCAGTAAAGGAGAACAAACACGAAGGAATGCTAGACACGCCTAATAGAATGTTGAAGGAATGAAGCAAGCATGTTGCGGGATCTTAACAAGACTGCTGAAATGTCAGCAGAGCATCAATAGCCAGCAAACACTCAATAGCAATCAAGATAATACAAAGTCGCAAATCAGAAGGATCTAGATCACAAGGAAACCCGACAAATTAGAAAGAAGAATAATCAACAGACACAAAGGTGGTTTTCAGATTCAAACTAAAAGATCCGTTCTGACAAAGACGGCTACAAATAGGAGCTAAGCCAATCAGAGATGAAGGAGACTCGAAGAGTCATTGTGCCTTGCAGAAAAGGAAGAACAGAGATTGGCTAGCAAACCCTCTGAGTCTAACGGATAAGATTCAAACGGCTGTTTGAATCCTCACCTATAAATAGGTGTCATCTCGAGGAGATTCAGAGGTTCGCGAAATTTTATTAATAGAGAAAACAAGATATCAAAATACTCTCAAACTCACGCGAACTCATCTGAGCTTGTACCTAATTGAAGCTTTTTCATAAGCTTTCATATTTGAAGCTCGAGACCTCTGAAGTATTACTTCTAAGGTTAACTTTTGGATTCTCTCTATCCTAGAAAGAATCTAGCAGTCACCTTTCTCTGTAAGCGTGATTATCACGGGCATCTACCAAACAAGGAAAGGTTCCGGGAAGAACTATAAAACTCCCAGCATCGACGTCCAAGGAGAAGAGGTTTGTCCTCACTCTAAGGAGCAGCAAAGCGAAGATTGAAGACCGATGTTCTTGAAGGTGCGCGCTGACCAAACGGAGGAGCTGCTCAACGTTAGAGACCAAGCCTCACCTTGTAATCAATCTATAGTGAATTTTTAGTCTGGAGGACTGAAGAGTGGACGTAGAACAATTGTTCGAACCACTATAAACCTTGTGTTCATTTCGTTACGTATTGATTATATTTTAAACCCAACACATCAAGTGTTGAGGTATAATCTGCAACGAACTTAATGAATACTCGAGCTTAAACACATTTGAAAACATCTGCTAAGTTGTGACCTTAGCAAGATAAGTGCAAAGACTTGATTAAAAACTTCCGCTGCAGATATTGAAACTCTGATCAGGGACCAATAACACCCTTCCTAACTACTATCTTGTTGTTACTCACTTCACAAAACTCCCTCCCAACTACAAGATTATCATCTTCCTTCAGCCAAGAAGAGTTCCATTACAGAACTGTAATATTGAGTTAACACTCAGCACACTCCCATCAACTTATAACATAGCTCAAACTTTGCTGAAGACATTACTTTTGTAAGTGCATCAGCAGCATTTCTTGTGTACTCACTTTTATCAACTTCACTGCTCCGTTTTCAACAATTTCCCTGACAAAATACAGTCTAAAATCGATATGTCTGGAACGATTGTGAAAGACTTGGTGCTTGGATAGGTGCAGCGCACTCTGGCTGTCACACAAGATGTTGATTGCTTTCTGATTCACACCAAGTTCTCCCAGTATGCCTTTCAACTGAAGTGCTTCCTTCACACACTCTGTGATCGCCATAAATTCTGCTTTAGTGGTAGACAAGGCCACTACTGACTGAAGCCTTGATTTCCAACTTACTGCAGATCCAAATAAGTTAAACACATACCCCAGCTGCGATCGTCTTGTATCAATGCTTGAAGCGAAATCTGAATCCACAAAACAAACCAAACCTTCTCTGAGTTTTCTTTCATCTCTCTCAAACAGTATCCCTTTAGTTAATGTGCCCTTTAGATACCTCGATATTCCTACTAAGGCATGTTAATGCGGTTTTCCAGGTGATGCCATGAACATGCTGGTCACACTTACGGAATATGCTATGTCTGGACGAGTGCAAATCATCATGTACATGATACTCTCTACCAAACTAGCATAAGGTATTATCTGCATAACATCCTTTTCATCTTGAGACTGAGGACATTGAGACTCAGATAATCACATATTTTGGGGTGGGGGTAAAGTCAATGGCTTGCTGTGGAGCATATTAAACCTCTTTAATACTTTCACTAAGTAATCTGACTGCACAAGCTTAAGTGTACCTTTAAGCCTGTCTCTTTGAATATCCATCCCAATTATGCGACTTGCATTACCCAGATTCTTCATCTCAAACTCACTACTCAGATCCCTTTTTACTTTTTCAACTTTATCTAACTGTTTGGAAACAAGCAACATGTCATCTACATACAAAAGTAGGTAGATTATGCTGCCATATGCAGCTAGTTTCAAATACACGCACTTATCATACTCTGATATTTTGAATCATATTTGTTTCATGTGAGCATCAAATCATCTATTCCACATTCGAGGACTTTGCTTCAGCCCGTAGAGAGACATAACACACTTTTCTGCTTGTATCATCTTGAATGTACCCCAGTGGTTGATCCATATATAGTGTTTCATCCAACTCTCCATGCAAGAACGTTGTTTTTACATCCAGTTGATGTAATTCCAAGTCATACTGTACATCTAATGATAGCAGCAACCTTATTGAGCAGTGTTTAACTATTGGAGAAAAGACTTCATTGAAGTCGATTCCTTATCTTTGAATCCCTTGGCCACTAAACTGGCCTTATACCTGGGAATCCTCTGAGCAGCATTTTCCATTTTTACCTTATACAACCACTTGCAGCCTATTGTCTTCTTTTCTTTAGGTTTATCTACAAGGGACCAGGTATGATTCTTGAGTAGAGACTGTATTTCATCATCCATAGTTGCCTTCCATTTCCCCTTATCCTTGCTACTTGTAGATTCCTCATAAGTCTTTGGTTCCTGATATTCCATCTTCTCAGCAATGGTTAAACTTAGTAACACCACATCAGCCTCACTAAATCATTTAGAAGGGTGTATCTCCCTCTTGACATGATCTCTAGAGAGCCAATAATTTGTCATGTCTGGATGTTGTGTTTCTTCAGATGTTTGTTCTGGTAGATCTGTAGTTCTATCTTCTTCTATTTCAGCTTCCAACTCTACAACTTGTTTATCTCCTTTTGGTTGTAATTCTTTTGCATCAACCTCAACAATTTCCTTCTTTTCAAGGTAAGGCATTTTATCCTCCACAAAAGTGACATCTCGGCTTGTGATTATCTTGTGGTTTCTTGGCTCGATACACCACAACCTATAACCCTTCACTCCACTAGGGTATCCTAGGAAATTGCATTTCACTGCCCTTGCATCCAGTTTGTCTTGTTTTATGTGGACGTATGCAAGACAGCCAAATGCCCTTAGGTGATCATATTTTGGCTTCACTCCATAACAGATCTCATCTGGGGTTTTCAGATTTAAAGCATGTAAGGGGCTTTTATTGATCAGATAAGTTGTTGTTGTAAGGGCTTTCCCCCAAAACCCTTTTCTCAATCCTGCTTGCAACAGTAAGCATCTCACCCTCTCAAGAAGGGTTCGATTCATCCGTTTGATCACCCCATTTTGATTGGGATTATATGGCCCTATCTTGTGTCGCTTTATCCCCCTTTGTCTGCATATCCTGTCGAACTCATCTGACATAAACTCAAGACCATTATCCATGCATATGCACATGATCTTCATTCCTTTCTCGATCTCTACCAGATTACACCATTCTTCAAACTTTCTTGTTGTCTCATACTTTCCCTTCATGACATAAGTCCACAATTTCCTGGAGCAATCATCCATTATTGATGAGTAATACTTTCCACCTCCAAGCATTTCATTCTCGGAGAGTCCCCGGAGATCGGCATGTACGTAGTCAAGCAGATTCTTGCTCGTGTATGTGCTCGCCTTATACGGGAGCTTCTTACTCTTGGCAAGTATACATTCCTCACAGTGTGATAGGTCATTGTCTTCTCCTATATCAATTAGTTCCTGCTTCTTCAACTCTGATAACCCAGCTGAACTTATGTGTGCCATTCTCTTGTGCCACAGTTGAGTATCAACAGTCTTAGTTGCATGTGTTTGTCCCATTATGTATTAGCTTGCAGATAGTAGATATCGTTAACTCTTTCACCTCGAAGAATTTCCTTTTCTCCTTTAATCACTTTAATTGTTCCACCAAATGCTTCAAATCTGCACCCCTTTCTTTCCAGTACACCTAGAGATATCGGATTTCTCTTTATCTCTGGAATGTACCTTACTCCAGTTAGCACTTTATATTCCCCATGATGGTTCCTTATCTTAACAGATCCAACTCCCTTAATCAAGCATGTGTTATCATTCCCCAACATAACTTTGCCACCTTCAAGCCTCTGAAGGTCTTGGAACCACTCCTCATGGGGACACATGTGGAAAGAGCAACCTGAGTCCAGAATCCACCCATCACTTTCGGTTGCATCTGTGATTTTGAGTACCTAATCATGATTTCCTTCGACAGATTCAACTACATTACTCTTGTTGAGACCTGTTGTTTACCCTTTAATGTATAACAATCTTTCATCAAATGTTTGGGCCATTTGCAGTAGTTGCAGCTTCTCGTTTCCCTCTAGACCTGAAAGCCCTTATTTTCAGGTTGTGATATGGTATATTTGTTACCACCTTGGAACCCAAATGGCTTGTTATCCTTCCTTTGACTGCTCTCCCTCCTGAAACCCATTCCGCCATTATTAAAGCTTTGGGTTTTTTGATGGTAAGTCGACTTCTTATACCCTCCTTTAGGATCTCCTTTCTTCACTAGGAGACCAACTCCCATAGGGTTGCCTGAATGTCCCTCAGTTCGTCGTTCTACCTTTTTTTTTGCTTTATAGCAGACTGAACCTCATCATAGGTGATTGTGTTTACCCTTCCATACGTCATAGCATCCTTCAGATTGTTGTAGGACTTGGGCAAAGCATTCAACAGGTGGATTGCTTTGTCTTCTTCACTCAACTCCACGCCTATATTCTCAAGATCGTCGATCGATTTGTTAAATTCATCGAGCTAATCTAGTATGCTTCTCTCCTAAACGAATTTGCACGAATACAGACGTTGTTTCATATACAACCGGTTGGCCAAGGACTTGGTCATATACAAGTTGTCCAGTTTCTTCCACACAGCCTCAACGGATGTTTCCTTTGCAAGTTCACACAGGACCTTATCGTCCAAACTAAAAAATATCATGCACTTCGCCTTGTTCTTGAGCTTTTCCTTCTGCTCAGTCGTTTCATCTTTGAATGATTTACTATCCTCAAGGATTGCTTCATGCAATCCTTGTTGAGTGAGAAGGGATAACATCTTGATTTTCCAGAGACTATAATCATTCTTTCCATTGAATTTTTCGATATCAAATCGAGAGGCAGCTATTTTTCCGGCACCGCACACAGAATCTACACACAGCATACAAGAATGTGCATGAGTGTAATCACAGTGATCTCACAAAACACAACAGTATAAGAAAGCTCTTCAACAATCAAAATTCAGGAGGGAATCGACCAACGTAATGCGCCTACTTAAGAAATAAACGAGTTTCAACAATCGAACTCACCGTAGAATCTTGACCAATCAATTTAGCTCCAAGATCTTCCCACAGACGGTGCCACTCTGATATAAAATGGAGAGCTTCGTCTTCACCAGATGAAGAACACAGACAAACAAATCTCATGAACTCACACAAGAAACTCAAGATATACGTGGTTCGATCATTTGATCTACATCCACAGGCGGTGACAAAGGAATTTTATTGATTGCCAATAGGAGTTACAGAGGGAATACAAATTAGAATACTCTCAGCTTTTTCACAAATTCTTCTCTCTCAAAATCAGTGGCAATCGATTTCTGTATCTTTTTTCTCCCTTTTTTGCTGTGAGAATGGGTGTTTTAACTGCTTCCAATTAACATCTAAAAGTGCCCACTTGTGAGCTGCCACATGTCTGAGTTTTTTAACTCTTCAACAACTAACTCCCGACTCTTCAAGTAACAAACACGACTCTACTCACCACTTCAATTATTCAACAACATCGACTGCACAACACCCTCCTCAACTACTATCTTGTAGTTACTCACTTTGATACGATCCTCGCCGGAAGGTTTAGATCGCAGCCCAGGAACAAGAGTAGACACGATGCAGAAACGACTCGGACAAAACTAGAAACGGAACGATAATAGGAATGGAAGTCCAGCAACCCTAATTCAACCCTTCAAATGACATATTCCAGACGAATCTCATATACGCCCCAAGAAGCTGAAGAACTAACGAATGCAGAACGGTAGAAGACACCACAATCGGATGTGTAAGTCCGGTTGATAAGTCAATTCGAATTTCAAGGTAATCCACAGAAATTCTTGAGCTTTCAGAATTGGAGAAATAAACTCACAAATATTATTAAACTGAAAAATTGAATTACAATGAAAATATGAAGCCCTATTTATAGGGAGAAAATCAAATCTCTAAACATAATCTAACTAGGAAATCAAATCAAATCTTGCTAAAAATCAAATCTAACAAATCTAGAAATCAAATCTTGCTAAAAATCAAATCTAATAAATATCAAATCTTCTCTTTTCTTCAATAGTATCTTGATATATCTTTATCTCCCATAAATCACAACCTCAATAATTTAATTAAGTCTAGATGACTTAATTAAATACTTCAATTTTGGACCCTTCAATAATTTAATTAAGATCAAATGACTTAATTAAATCCTTCAATATTGGACCACCTTGATTCTCATCACACTTTGCATAAATGCGTGTAATAAAAAATTAAATAAAGTAATGTTGTTTTTCAATTATTAATTGATAGTTGAAGCCCAATCAATAATATATTTAAAAATTTGTGTTTGTTGAAATAAAAAATATATTACAATTTCAAAAGACAGTGTGAGTTTTTTAATTTTTTATATTTATATTCATAAATGATTAAATTTTAAATTTGTTAAAATATACATAAACGGAATTAAATAGCAAATCTATTTTAGGATTTCTAAATTGCAAAAGTTATTTGGAATGAATAACAAAACAAACATATTTGCAATGTAATTTCAATATTGAATTCTCATTTTATTATTTTAAATTTTATATTAATATTATTTTAAGGAACCAATGCATTTTAATTTATAATATCTATTTATTTTTACAAAGTTATTAAATTGGTAAAATGAACAAACTTAAAAATCAAACTATGAAATTTGGAGTAAGATATTATATTTACAAATATAGATAAATATTGTGAGTTTATTAGACAAGTTTAGTATCTTAATTGATTTTTATATAATAAGTAATTAGTATTATTTTATGCTGACTACTATAATATTTTTATTCAAACATAAAAATTTTCTATGTGATTATTTATATATATATACGTACAATAAAAAAGTAAATTAATATTCAATAAAATGATCTATATTATTTTTAAAAATATTTGTTTGACAACACGCAGGTGTAAATTTATGATTGCTTAAATGCATTACAAGAGTTTTTCGAGTCTTATTTCATTTTAGTTGTATTAATTTGTCAGAAATCGAGACAGCAAATAATTAATTAAGAAGAGGTTAAAGTAAGGGGAAAAAAAAGAGGGCATGAGAGTTGAATTTTTTGGTTAAAGTTAGGGTTGCTAGAATTTGAATGTAGTGCGCTCCAACGTTCCAATGAGAATTCAGACTCTCGTGAACAACTCTGCTATAATCCAAACGGTCTGAATTTTTACATGTGATCCACTTCAATTTCACAACCAATAAATTCTCACTATAAAACTAGGAAGGAACGGCAGTTTATTTTATCAGACCACATCATTCATTTGATTTTTCAGACAATCATTATACCTTGTTTTCCAAGTGACAGACCATACAGAATTAACAAATACAAAACCCCACCACATGCCTCCTTTTCTAACAGCTTTTTTCTAGTACACATTTATATTTTTCGGGCATTTTTATAGTTTATACCATTTTCTTGAACCCCTGCAGCTTTTATTAAAAATTTTACAAGTCTTGGTTGAATCCCACATTAAGAAAATGCGTTTTCTGATTTGGGTTATGTTGATAACTACCTTCACATTCTTGAAATCAGTTTGTTCGGAAACAGAAATCCCAGCAGCAGGAGTTTGCTCACCTACAGACAGAGCTGCTCTTCTTGGCTTCAAGGCCGGGATAGTGAAGGACACCACCGGCTTCTTGTCCACGTGGAGGGGCGGCGACTGCTGCAGCGGCGGGTGGGAAGGCGTGGAGTGTGGAGGTGAAGGCGGAAGAGTCAACAGACTGATCCTGCAGAATCCATCAGCATCTGATTCAGATGGTGTTTACATGAAGGGGTTTCTCTCTCCTCTCAGCAGGTTGAGTTTCTTGGAGATAATGGTGATCAGCGGCATGAAGCGGATTGCGGGAGCGATTCCGGAGAGCTTCTCCAACCTCACACGCCTCACTCAGCTAGTTCTTGATGACAACGCATTGCAGGGTAGCATCCCTTCGAGTTTAGGCCACCTGAGGAATCTTCAGACAATCTCGTTGAGTGGGAATCGACTAACCGGGCAGATTCCACCTGCATTTGGGAATTTGAGGAATCTTTTGCAATTGAATCTGGCCAGGAATCTGCTGAGTGGTTCAGTTCCAAAGGCTGTTGGTGTTCTTCAAAGCCTGCAGTCTCTTGATCTTGGTTTCAACTCCTTGTCTGGGTCCATACCAGATTTTCTTGGGCAGCTGCAGAATTTGACGTATCTTGTGCTCAGCAAGAACCAGTTTTCAGGGCAGATACCAATGTCTTTGTGCAGCCTAGTACGGCTTTCGGAGCTGTCACTTGATCAGAATCAGTTGGTTGGGAGAATTCCAGCCCAAATTAGGAATATGAAATCGGTTTCTGTATTGAGGCTGGGTTCTAACAAGCTTACTGGTCAAATCCCGGGATCCATTACAGAGCTGCAGAGCTTGTGGAACCTTAATCTGTCGAGTAATCTGCTGAACAGCCCTTTGCCTGATGCAGCATTTGCCAAGGGCCTTCCTTCTCTGTTATCAATCGACCTTTCTTACAACAATCTTGATTTAGGGACAGTCCCTAGTTGGGTCAGAAACAGAGAACTTTCTGACGTCCATCTCGCAGGCTGTAAGCTTCGAGGAGTCTTACCGAACTTCACGAAGCCCGGCTCTTTGAGCACACTAGACCTGTCTGACAACTATTTCACTGGTGGGATTTCGGGTTTCTTGGAGAATATGGAAAGTTTGCAGACTGCAAAGATCGCAAACAACTTAATCAAAGCTGATCTCTCCTCAATCAGATTGCCAGACCAGATTTCAACTCTTGATCTCCATTCAAACCAGCTCTTTGGTACTCTTCCAAGGATCATTACCAGCAGATTCATGGAGGCGGTCGATGTGTCCAACAATCAGCTTTCAGGCAACATCCCTGAATTCAATGCTGGATCCAACTTAAAAGTGCTGAACCTGGCAAGCAACAAGATAGCAGGTCATATTCCCATTTCAGTTTCAAACCTTGCAAAGCTCGAGAAACTCGACATCTCAAGAAACCAGATAACAGGCACAATCCCACCAAGCCTAGGCTCATTGCAGAAGTTGCATTGGCTGGACTTGTCCATCAATGGGCTCACCGGGAAAATCCCAGACAGCTTGCTGAGGATCAAGGAGCTGGGGCATGCAAGCTTCAGGGCTAATAAGCTGTGTGGAGAGATTCCACAAGGGAGACCATTTAACATCTTTCCAGCAGCTGCATATGCTCACAACTTGTGTTTGTGCGGCAAGCCGCTGCCACCCTGCAAGGGGAAAACAAATAGAAAAAATGGGTCAGTGAAACGCTGACTCTGTATCAATGGTAGACAAAATGCTCATCATCCCATATGAGCATACTCATTTCAGTATCATTTTCTTTTAATTTAGGTGAACATTTTTCAGGATTCTTGACCTGTAGCAAACTTTGCTATGTGAAAGCCCATAGTGATTCACCATATATGAGTCAAGGACTCGTGCTCAAAGTTGATCAAACCAACACATAAGCCAACTTATAATACAATACTTGGAAAGTTTCCAATTTTTTTTTTTTTTTTTTGAAAACCAAAGGCTCAACGTATGTTTGGAATGTGACAGAACAAGATACCAAAATTATCTCTACTCCACATAACTCCATGATCAAATTTAGTAGTAAACTGGTAATACTGAAAATATACAAGCTTAAAGCACATCCTAATTGTCTAAACCAACATCAAATTGGCCCAATAACTCATCCTAATTGACCTAAGTTTCGCAGCTAAGTGGACTATTCATCATCTGCTTCTGCTTCAATCTCCTTAACCTCTTCATCTGATGAATCTTCGTTTTCCTCCTTAATCTTTTTCTCAAATGAATCATTGGTGTCGCAATTGGCATCTTTCTCAGTTGAATCATCATCATCCTATACATAATACACAATAAATTTTTTAAGAATGAAGTTCAGAAGAATATCAATAGCCAAAAACAAGGAAAAATTAATGCAGTGAACATACGTGCTGATTTTCAAGGTCATTAGACTCCAATGACTTCGCATACTCTGCTTTAAGCTCTGCAGCTCTTTCAATATATGTCTTCTTCTCCTAATTGACAAATAAAAAATGGCAATTAATAGACAATCTCGCATTTTTTTAATACATCCCAATATCCCATCCCATTTGTAGTAAAAAAATTCTCACTTACTTCATCACTCATGGATTTCCATTTCTCACCGCCCTCCTTGGCAACCTAAACAAACACAGCAAACAAAATCTTATGATGCTCAAAATGATTAAAACCAAAATCAGAATGATAACATAAATTCTCGCTACCGCATTACCGTGGCAACACCCTTGCAATCAGGATTAGACTCCTTAAAAGACTTCCTAAAGTCATCCCTGAAAATCATTAAAATGCACACCATCAGCTACAGTAGAAGATCGACATATACTCGTAAAAAGGAATCAGGACTGCAGCATACATGAACAAGAAAAATGCAGTGGGAGGGCGCTTCTTCCGATTCGAACTTTTGGGTTTCTTTTCCTTCTTCGCCTTCGGTTCCATCAGTTTTGCCTTCTTTCTGCTTTATTTTATAGTTCAATCATGATTACTCATGCACAATAACTAGGCAAACAAAAAGGAAAAAGTTTTAAGAAAATTACTTCTCTGCTGCTGGCTTCTTCTTAGTCTCATTAGCCGTTTCCACAACCTGAGCCTCTGCGTATATATAGAACAACCAAGTAATTGCAATGCACGCCACAAAAATATCAAACCAACACCCCACGCATAAGGAGAAAACGAAGATACCTAAATTCATCTTAATCTTAGCATCAAGGCTACAATCGTGGAAACTAATCAACGCCACAGCTACGTCTTTGTTGCACTCCTCGCTACATAATTGATAACTCTTCATGTAACAAAAAAAATCGAGATGCAGAATGCTAGAACAGATCAAACAGAAAATGCGTGTACCATTTGGTGAAGGCGCTGCCGTCTCTAGCACGCTTGAGAGACTGAGACGAAGTGACGGACTCAGCTTCCACTCTCTTCCTCAACCTCGATGATGCTCCGCTGCCCCCCATTCCGGAGTTGGGATTTTTGCAAGGGGAAAATTAAAGAAAATTTTGTAGACGCAGAGCTGTGTGCGTGTATTTATGGATGATGGAGAAGAGGGAAGGCGTTGTTGAATTTTAGCGGCAATGGTTTCAAGATGGCGCCACGAATTTGGTTTTGGAGCGAAAAAAAAAAAAACGAATAGAAAAAGCGTTCAAAACTAAATTAAAATAAAAAAGCATGGTGTTAGACTATCCTAATTCAATTATTTATTAAAATATTTATTTATTTACATTCACTAATAATTTAAAATCTAATACTCCCTCCGTCCCACTTCATTAGTCCCTCTTTTCTTTTTCGTCCTTACCATTTAATTATCATTTTACCTAAAATGAAAAGTTAATCTCCACTCACTAATAAAATACTCATTTCCTCTATCTCTACTCGCATTGTTTATTGTATCAAATCACTAGGAGACTAATCAACCGGGATAGAGGGAGTACTATTTATCTTCCACATCAATGACCTAATTCAATCTAATTATTTAATTAAAATATTATTTTATATTTCTTTCAATATAATATAAAAATAAATAAAATACACAACCTACAATATAATATTATTTAGAATATAGTTAACTAACACAACATAACCATCTAAATAAATTATTATTTTCTTCTCTTTAATATAATCTAAAATGATAAAAGTATTTTAAGATTTATATTTGAATTTTATAATTATTTGATAAATAAAATTTATAATAATTAATACAATCTAAATGAAATTATCATAGTTAATATAAACTTATTTCTCTTCTTATATTATTTAAACATAATTTTTTAATACATTTTGATAAATTCCTAAATTTATTTAAGATTATATAAATTATTTAATAAATGACAAGTGGGAACTTTGAAGACATAAATCTGGGTGAACAAAAGTTCCTCTTCAGCCCCAAATAGTAGTAAGGTCATAAATTTTTTATTATTTTGTATTTTTTTATATTATTTCTATTTTTGTCTTATATGATGACCACCAAGAGGTATTCGCAGTTCAATTTGGCCGATTTTGGAAGAAAATTTCGGCCAAACCAATAAGTACGGTTTGAGATTTTTTCAAACCAAACCGGCCAACTAATTTAGCCAAACCAAACCGGTCAAACCGTATAAAAATAGTTTGGTCCAGCCGGTTTTGCGGTTTAAAATGAAACATATTTAGAATTTCAACAGTACACTATATATATACTAGTATATCACTTGCACGATACACGAGAATTATATTTTATTTATAAAAGTTCAATCAAATTAAACTCATAGCTACTCAAGAATAAAATTTGTCAAATTCAGGTCCTTCTTCCCTTCGCCCGCTAGATTACCGGGATACTATAGCAAAGTCTAATAGCTAGGTA
>JAPKLW010002247.1:0-55166 GCA_026898455.1 Plectranthus barbatus
GAGATTCCTTCTTGTATCGATTCCCCCTCTTCGTTTGTAGGATTTGAGTCTACAATAGACAACATGAGTTGTCATTTATTTCTTTAGCCGTTTGGATCGTTCTTAGGATATAAAAAACAAATCAGATTGAATAAATCAGGCAAACCCTATGGATGCTCCTAATATTTAATTGCAAAGATGGATCTTCGGAATACCTGAACTCCAGCGACTGATCTACAGATCTAGATCGGAGATGGCGACAATGGAGTAGATTTGGATGTGGGATCGATCTAAGCTATCTTGTTCAAACATATCTGATCTTCTGATCTGTTCCCTTGCTCCTCGAAAATTTGGTGAGGATACGCTACTGAGTTGAATCAGAGATCTGGAGGAATCGATCACTTCCTCCCACTGATAGCCGCCGCCCCTCTCTCTCTTCTCACATAGTTGTGTGTGTAGATTTGATAGAGAGAGGGCTTTTATAGTGCTAGGGTTTACAAAACCCTAACCCTAATGGGCTCTGAGCATCATGTGGGCCAGACCAAGGACCAAATGCAAATAATAAAGTGGACCCTCTTTATTAATTAATTCCATGCCCAACCCAGAACATAATTAATTAATAAAACATTATTTTAACCTTCACCACGGTAACAATGCTGACTCACCCCTTTATTACCATGTAATTTGGAGCGGGTTGCATTAGACTTGAATGATCCACAAATTTAAGGTTTCGGACATTCATTAAATAATTTGGCTTATGACAATTAGCCACAATTAATTAATCTCTTATTTCTTGAGTGGTACCACTCACTCCTTTTCACTTATGCCTGAATTAAATAATTCAACCTACAGGGTTTAGCATAATGAACCATGTGAGCTCCTCAAGAAATGTTCCCATCCTGAAACTGATATGATTACCTACATGTCTAACCTAAGCAGGCCACACACAAACCGCCACACCCAAGATGCAGGTATAAGAGTACATGAAAGACTCGCCACCATAGCAAGTCAAAGTGTGGCAAATTATGTATGCCCCTTAGCCTTCCATTAGGTTTAAGATCATAACAAGTATCTAGAGATCTGGCTCAGTCATATGTCAGTTAGAATGACACATCTCACTGTTGATCCCATCAATACATAAAGATGTACTGACACATCAAGTAGCTAGGTTAAGCTCACTTATAAACTGGTGTGCCGCAGCCTAAACCGACATTCTATCCAGGGACTGTCTCAGTCATGATACTGTTTGTATCTTGCTAGGTCAAATGATTCATATGATCCTCTATGATCTCCTACACACCATATGATCATCCCTATAGGTGAGACAGAAGGATGTTATAGTTCGTATAGTATGTTTGTTATATTAGATAGCGACTATGTTGATGTAACACATTTATGAAGCACAGTGTATCAAACAAACACACTTAATCATAAATGCTTTTAGTATACAATCCCAACTACTTATACTCAAAGCATAATACCATTGCTTTATCAGAGTATTAAGTGTGTCTATATCAGACCTAGCTTATTTACATGATTGTCATCTTGTGATCGATTCTACCTTCAGATCCAGACTATGAGCGTGACCCTCATAAGTCTTCTGAAGTAGACACCATGTAAATAAATTTGATAGACTTTTCATGTCAATCGCTACCACTTTATACACATCGCCTCTTATCACAATTTCTCGTATGATGTGGTACTAAATATTCTATGTGTCTCACTTGTGAGTCTTGGGTTCCCTTGAGTTTGTCAATGCACCAACATGATCACAGTACCTTGTGATTCTGTTTGACAAACTCGGAACACACACCTCTAGAGGACAACACCGGATTTATACTTCTTCTTGCAAAGCTAATGAAGCTGTCACACACTCAGCCTTCATACCAGAATTTACAACACACTTCTGTGTTAGATTCCTATAACTCTTCCTCCAAGGCCAACGCATAGTTAGAGGTTGATTTCCTTCCTTATGATCCTCCTGGATATCCGATGCCATTCAACCCAAAGGGCACATTTATAAACCAATGTGCCTGTCCAGAGTTGAATTGATATCTCTTTACCATGCCTATAGCATTATAGATATCTGACTTCGTTCATCGTCATATAGAAAGAGAACAATCTTTTCTGTGCATGAAATGAGTCACCACATAATCAATTCAAGCGACTTGAGATACCTGAACATCCTTTTCTTGTGGTACACAAAACTTTAATCCAAAAGATTTTCTAGTATCTCATATGTCCTACTTCTGAAACTGTTCGAATAACCATCCCTTTATGCCTGACAATATCTCCACACCGTTTCCGAATGTGAAAATACCATCTACATAATGTGCAAGGAAAAACCACGCTTTCGCTGACACATAATCGGTACATGAAACTCTCGTTCTCGATATACAATATCGAAACTTCTGCTTCATGACCTTGAAGCTCCCTTAAGTTTATACTTAAACTTCCTTGGCTTCTAGATAAGATGCTGTTCATCTTACTGCACACAAATTATCTGGTTGTTGCATATACATGTCATCACCTTCTATCAAGGTATCCGTTTGTAAAAAAAAAACACGGATGATGCCATCTACCTTCCAGATACTTAGGTTCATCTGTGCTGTTATGGACAAAAGAATTCGAATGGATTTAATAGTTGCAACCAGTGAGAAAGTCTTGTTTTTGAAACATAACTTGCTCACAAACCTAGACTTTCGAAATATACTAGGTTACCATTCGAACATATCCTTACCTGTATATCAATCAGTTGCCTATAGCTGGAAAGCTATTTGGTAACATTGATCCTGATATACAACCATGACTGTTACTGATTCATTTCTGAATCCATGATTGACGTCATTAAACGGCATCGTTTGTCTTAACTGCTTCGTTGTGCATTGATGGAACAATACAACATTGTTCGTCAACTGAGACTAAGTTTGAAGACTATTTCCCACGAACTAGTACTTTTAAGACTGATAAGGCAACCTCCCACTACAACGATGCCCCTTTTATGTTGTCAGTTATAGGTGCATCAATTTGTGGTTTACCGCCTTGCACGGGCGACCATGCAATTGGAACCATACCTTCCAAGGTATGCTCAATATGCCACGGGGTATTTCCTGATGGATTTGAATTGTCTTTTTCAAATCATTGGAGAACAATCTCATATTTTGATTCGTGGTTTCATCCTATACAACTTGCTTGAATTCAGGATACATAATGAAACCACCTTTTTCGTTTACTTGGGATAGCCCACAAAACAGTATTAGCTTAAAACCTTTCTTCCGACCAATCAGTTTCTTTCATCAGCTTACAAGCCGAACTACCCATCATTGCCTTTTGACAAAGTCAAAATCTACTAGGGTATTTGGAACTGATTTAGAAGATACTGGTTAAGCAGATACATTACTGCTTTTTGGCGCACCTCCCAAAAACCGAAAAATGGCAAAGCTATCATAGCAAATCAACCTTAAAGAATATTATTTATTTTGTTCTTCCTACACTATCCTTTTGAGGGATAACATGTTTAGTCAACTGGGATACAATCCCTTGCTCTGCTAGATACTGTAAAACACATCACTTGAGATACAAACCATTATGAAGAAATCATAATGTCTTTACGGTCTTATTTATCTTCTTCTCTACCTTAGTCTTAAACGCTCTTGATTAAAGCAAGAGACTAAGACTTGTAGTGAATTAGATAAACATATCCATATCTTAAGTGATACAGTATCAGTGTCTATTTAAGGCAACTACGGAAGTAGACTCAACACAGAGCAAACACGAAATAACTTCTAGAGATACAATCTCCTATTAAAAGGTCTGGTTATCATCTTATACCTCTAGGTAGTGCTTATAAGTACCATTCTCAGGAATACCTGGATAAGATCCATAATCCCATGAATTACTTAAAACTACTAAGACTGATGTAACCTTATCTTTAGTGAGATTTTTTAATATGCCATATATCACTGTCGGTTTATGTAAACAAGTACTGAAGAGAAACATCCATTTAAACATAATGGAAAACACTTTTATTTATCATGACAGAATAACTCTTCATAAATAACTGATTATCCACAGTGACATAAATGGAAATAAGTTTTATACAAAACATCTCTTCAAAACTCAAATATTGTTTAACATAAATACAAAGTAAAAACTCCATCAGCTAGAGCAACAACTTTAGCATCTTTCTTGGAGTTGGTCATTCCACCATCTTCAAGTTTTATTATTAGCTTGATTCTCTGCAAAGTATAGCAAACATGATTAGTAACCTCAATAACCACGTCCCACTAAGGAGCAAAAAACTGATACTAAACATGTTTCAACAACCAATGCAAAAGATGACGTACCATGTCCCTTAGTTACCAAACTTGGACAATTTACTTTCCAGTGACCCTTTTTACCACACTTGAAACATTTGTCTTTCTTGCTATCTTTCTTTCCTTGGTTCCTCTCTCCTTTACCATTCTTCTGCTTCATGTCATTACGACGTGACTTAGAAGAACTCTTAGCAAGAGATTTGGAAAGACTTGATAATGCAAGATTGCTCCCACTGCTTCCTTCATTCCTCTTTTCTTTGACATCACTCTCCTGACTCGGAAGCAAGTTATAGCGACTCACATAAAAGACTTAAGAAGCTTCTGCTGGCACAAGATCTCTGAGCATACTGTGAACAATATACTCATTCTTGTTTTTCTCAACAAAAATCTTGAAGTCATCAAATGACTTCGGTAGCATGTTGAGTATCAAGTCAATTTTGAATCATTGTCAATTTGACCACCCATTAATGTGTACTCATCGATGAGCTGGATGAGTGATTCCACATGTTCACGCACTGAATAGCCCTGACCCATTGATAAGCTCATTATTTTACTCGCTTATCTATATTATTTTCTACTATTTTATGTAATTTTATTGAGTTTATATATATAATTTATGCATGAGTCTATATTGGGTGGTATTATGCGTACTTTGGTGTGTTTCTACAGGTTATAGGCCAAATTCACTTGAAAACCGTTCCGAAAGCAGTGACGTGTAAGAGTAGCAGTGAAGAGTCCTCCACACATGGGATTCGGGCTACTGGCGCATGGAAATGGATGAAGCTTTGAGTTAGCTCTCCAACGCAACTGGAATCGGGTCAATTGGAGTTCGAGAGAGGAAGTTATCACTAAAACCGTGAGACCGCGCAGAAGGGGCGAGATAGGACCACGTCGATTGACGCCAATCCACATCGATCGACGCCGAAGGGAGAGCCACGTCGATCGACGCCAATCCACATCGATCGACGCGAGTCTGCTGGCGCGAGAAATTGGTGAAAATTGGAGTTATTCATATCTTTAGCCCTAGATTTGATAGGATACACATCCACCCCTATAAATACCTAGTAAATTCAACTTTTTCAGTATGCATCATTATATTTTTCAGTTTTTAGAGTTTTGAGAGTTGGGAAACACGAAACCCTTTTATTTTCTTGTAAGTTCTTTACTTTTATGCAATTTAATATGTTTTCTTTTGGATTTCTATTTGCGATGAGTGGCTAGAAACCCTAGCGGGTTCTAGGGTTTGATATTATTATGGATGCATGTTAGGATTAATTAATTAGGTTCATGATTCCTGTGATTATTTTCTAATTCTAAATTAATTCAAGGACCGATAAGTGACGATTAATTTATATGTCTAGCTATTGATAGAATGACCGAGAGGTGAATATTGATAGTGAGATAGGGAATGCATGATACACTCTATACTGTCCAATGAGATGTATTAGACTGTAGGGATTGAACTGATTTGCTTATCAGATTGACTAATTTGGTGTTCTTGGGACCGAGCGGAGATAGTCACTAATTAGTAATCTAAGTTATATTTGCCTAACCAAGGAAATATAGCATTATTGAAGTATTCTTAGGATCATAATTAGTACATAGGATAGTTTCGTTATACAATTCCCCTGGATTCGATAACCTTAGGGTTCTTATAAATTTATTTGCCACTGTTGCTATAATTAATCAGTAGATTTTACAGTGATCGAATTGGCGCCGTTGCCTGGGAGTTGTTAGATTTTATCTTGTTACTAGTTCGTTCTAGGATTTGCTGGATTGAGTTTTATTTTTCTGTACGTGTGCATGCGTGAGTTCCCTTGTCTGCGCCCCACGTCGATCGACGCCCGTTCGCGTTGATCGACGCCCGTTCGCGTTGATCGACGTCGATCATTCTTGCTGCATCGATCGATGCACACCTTGCATCGATCGATGCCGACCATTTTCTTGCATCGATCGACGTGGAATCCACGTCGATCAATGCTGAACTGATTTCTACCTATTTTTTGCGCAGGTGCAAGAACACTTGAGCCAAAGGAAAAACACTCGAGGCCTTTGTCCCTGAAATTGAAGCAACCTGCAGGAAAATCAAAAAGAAAGGAAAAGAAAAACAGCGAGAGATGGCTGAGAATCCTGAAGCACCTCTGCAAAATATGACTCCCGAGGAGCAGAGACAATTTGTGAATGAAGTACAACAGCTGAGAGCACAACTACAAGCAGCCCAGGCTACTCAGGCAGAGCAAGCTGCAAGACTGGCAGAGTTGAACAACAGGTAGATTGTTGTTCCGCAAAGGTCCATCTTGGGTCGATTTCTTCCACAGCAAGCGGAGCCGGATTCAGAGTTGGCATCGATGCTAACAACTTTGAGCTACGCACAGGCCTTATTCAGATGGTGCAGCAAAATCAGTTTGCGGGGAGAGCTGTAGAAGATCCATATACGCACCTCAACCAATTCATTGAGGTGTGTAACACTGTGAAGCGGAATGGAGTAACCCAAGATGTAATCAGAATGAGACTATTCTCGTTCTCACTCAGAGATGAGGCACGGTCTTGGTTTGCTGGACTGGATAAGAGTCAAATCGGGACATGGGAGGAGCTTCGAGCAGAGTTCCTTACCAACTACTTCCCACGAGCCTGCTGCTGAAGAGGAAAGCTGCCATTCACTCTACGAGGCCTGGAAGAGATACAAAGAGCTTCTACGACTCTGTCCTGGACATGGCATCGATCTGGAGATGCAAGTGTGCCATTTCTATGAGGGTTTGAATCCTCACATGAAGGAGTTGGTTGACGCATCTGCTGGTGGGATACTGATGAAGAAGAGTGGTGCAGAGAGTATGAGGCTGCTGGCAGACATGGCGCTGAATAGCCACCAATGGCCAACTGACAGACAGATTCCGGTCAAAGCTGTGGAAGCCAAGCCATGAATTGATGTGGTTGCTGAGGTGAAAAAGCTCCGGGAAGAAATTGAAAAATTGGGCACAACACAAGTTGCAGTTGTTGCAGAGCCAAGCATGGCTATTGTTCTGGTGGAGGCCGACTACATCAACCGGGGTGCAAGTAGTTCGTCTGGAACTGCCGGGATGGAGGTGAACTACATTGGCGGTGGTTATCTCAATAACTACCGAGGCAATCAAGCGTATCATTACAACCATGGGCGATCTCACCCTGGTTTTTCTTATTCTAACCCTTCTGCTGCAGAACACCCTCCGCCTGGTTTTGATGTAGGTACATGAGGAGAGATTGTGGAAAGAAAGAAGTCTGTGCCGGAGGAGACGCTCGAGAAATTTATCAAGAGCTCCGACAATAGGTTTGGGAAAGTAGAAACCGAAGTGAAGGGGATGGCCAACCACATGCAGCTGATGACGAAACACTTTCAGATGATGGACACGCAATTGAGCCAGATTGCCACCACACTCAGCAACCAGCACAAGCCTGGACAGCTTCCGAGCACAACGGAGGTGAACCCAAGGGTTCAAAAAGAATGCAAGGCCGTCACTCTGAGGTCCGGGATGAGCTACAAGAATCCCGAGATGGTTGTGAATGAGTCTGTAGGCGAAAATGAGCAAAATTACGCAGTGGATGAATCCACATCGATCGACGGACCTACGCATCGATCGATGCAGAAGACAGAGCCACATCGATCGATGCCACCCTGCGTCGATCGACGCCGAAGCCCATTCCAGGAACAAAGCCGAAGCAGTCTGAAGATCAACCCCCTCCTATGCCATTCCCACAGCAGTTCGCGAAGCAGAAAGAGGACGAGAAGTTCTCCAGATTTGTGGAGAATCTGAAGAAGGCCAGCATCAACATCCCGCTGATCGAAGTACTGAAGGAGATTTCGGGGTACATGAAGTACCTCCGGAAATTGATGAGTGAAAAGAAGCAATTCGTGGAGAACAAGACGGTGAAGATCCACGAGCAGTGTAGCCTGCTACTTCAAAAGCAGGTGCCCATCAAGAGAAGCGATCCTGGATGCTTCTCTATTCCAGTTGAGATTGGGGGACACACGTTCGAGAGAGTACTATGTGATACTGGGGCCAGTATCAACCTGATGCCGTACTCCATCGACAAACATCTCAACATCGGAGAGATGAGGCCCACGACGATCACCCTGCAGATGGCGGACCGGTCTGTGTCCCGCCCAAAAGGTACACTTGAGGATGTGCTCATTCGCGTGGGCCATCTCATTTTTCCTACAGATTTTGTGGTGCACGAGATGAAGGAGGACGAGAACATGCCCATGATCTTGGGGTGTGAGTTTCTCGACACTAGCGCCGCTCTCATTGACTGTCGAGGCGGCGAGATCACACTCCGAGCAAACGACGTGAAGATCACCTTTGTGATCGACAAGAGCAAGAAGAAAGAGGAGTGCAATTGAATCTTCACTACAGAAGAAGGAGATGAATCTGAAGAGGATGAAGCAGCTGCCATTGAGTGGGGGAGAGGAAACGAAAGGGTGAAAGTGTCAAGTACGCCACCTTTTTCTGCAATCACCACCATTATCAAAGACCGGAAGGTTTACATGGTGGATGCCAAAGGCCGGCGAGTCTAGACCCGACCTCCCTGGCGGTGATTTGAGGTATCGTCGAGCTGCGACGTTAAATCAAGCACTTGTTGGGAGGTAACCCAACCTCTTACGTGTTTTCTTTTCAATTCTCATTTTTTATGTATTTATTTCAAATTCCTATTATTTTTGCGTTAGCAGTTATTTTGCGAGTACAGCTCTGCGTCGATCGACGCAGCCTGGCGTCGATCAACGCCGAGCAGCCGACTGATGGGATACACTTGATCCGAGGAGAGGGTGGCAAGAAGGCTTCACGTCGATCGACACCATCCGGCGTCGATCGATGTGAAGTGCCAACAACAATTATTTCACATCGTGCGATGTTCGAAGACTCTGGGGGGATAAAAAGTTGACATCTGAGATCAACTACCAGGTATCGTTCTCTCTTTTGTCTGATTTTCAAACTTATTCCACTCTTCGAGTTGGAAATAAGTTTGGGGGATGTGGATAAGAGATGGAACTTCTATCTTTTATTTATTTTTCTTTTCGCCTTAAATTTTATTCTATTTTGTGGGGAAATTTTTTGAGTTTTGAGATAACTTGAATGAGATTGTGAGATTAGAATCGGTTGAAGGTTGAGTTTGAATTGATCGTGATTGTGGTTAGATGCCTATGAATGTAGAATACCGCACGATAGGATTGATTTGACAGTTATGCTTGCATGATGATTGAGCTGATTTGAAATTGACCGTGGAAGAAAAATTTTAAACCCTTGTGTGAGATTTTGAGCCGTAATTCATTTGATGTGAGATTCACATGTGTGTTTTGATTTCTCTAAAACTTGCCTATTTTCTGTGTTGAGACTGCATAGTGTGCACAAGTTTAGGAGATGATCTTAGGCCATCTTTGATAACCCAATATCCTAAACACTGTCCCTTCACATTAAATTTTCCCTAGTTAGCCACTTTTGAGCCTATAAATTTTTTTTCTTTCCTTGTCTATGAGATAAAGAAGAAGTATTGGTTTCGCTCATATCTTGAGTTGTGGTATATGGGGTGGAATGATTGTGAGATGGAGATAAGAAAATATAAATTAGTGGTGGAAAGTTGTATGAAAAAGAAGCTCAAAGAAATAATTAGAATTCTCATAAGCTCTCTAAAAAGATAAGAATACAAAAATTATGTAAAGAGCATAAGAGATTCAAAAGGAGCTAGAAAAAAAGAGTTTTGTATTTGTTGATATATTTGAGGAGATGAGGTGGATGATGATTGAGAGTGGTTGTAGTTTGTTGAGTTGGCCACTTAATGGATTCTAGTCACTTGACCATATTTCCCTACCTTATCAGAAAAAGCCTACATTACAACCCATTGAAAGTCCTTTTTGATTCTAGACTTGTGTGCACATTCTGGCAGTGGAGATATTAGAAAATTTGCAACCCTATGGTAGAAATTTCTTCATACATGTTGAGTGCTTTTATCTATACCTTAAACACTTGAGAGTTGAGTGATACACTTCTTGTGAGTTCTTCCACTGTTGATGAATTTTCTGTCTCTTTCAAATTGCTTGTGTGTAGTGGATTTTTGATTCTTGACTGTGATGAATCTTGTGAGGCATTGCACTTTAATCGCATGATCTTTTGATTTCTTTCTTGCCTATTGATTGAGGATAATCAAACGTTCAAGTTTGGGGGGTTTGATAAGCTCATTATTTTACTCGCTTTTCTATATTATTTTCTACTATTTTATGTAATTTTATTGAGTTTATATATATATTTTATGCATGAGTCTATATTGGGTGGTATTATGCATACTTTGGTGTGTTTCTACAGGTTATAGGCCAAATTCACTTGAAAACCTTTCCGAAAGCAGTGACGTGTAAGAGTAGCAGTGAAGAGTTCCTCCACACAAGGGATTAGGGCTATTGGCACATGGCAATAGATGAAGCTTTGAGTTAGCTCTCCAACGCAACTGGAATCGGGTCAATCGGAGTTCGGAAGAGGAAGTTATGGTCAAAACTGTGAGACCGCGCAGAAGGGGCGAGATAGGACCACGTCGATCGACGCCGAAGGGAGAGCCACGTCGATCGAAGTCAATCCACATCGATCGACGCGAGTCTGCTGGCGCGGGAAATTGGTGAAAATCGGATTTATTCATATCTTTAGCCCTAGATTTGATAGGATACACATTCACCCCTATAAATACCTAGTAAATTCGACTTTTTCAGTGTGCATCATCATATTTTTCAGTTTTTAGAGTTTTGAGAGTTGGGAAACACGAAACCCTTTTATTTTCTTGTAAGTTCTTTACTTTTATGCAATTTAATATGTTTTCTTTTGAATTTCTATTTGCGATGAGTGGCTAGAAACCCTAGCGGGTTATAGGATTTGATATTATTATGGATGCATGTTAGGATTAATTAATTAGGTTCATGATTCCTGTGATTATTTTCTAATTCTAAATTAATTCAAGGACTGATAAGTGACGATTAATTTATATGTCTAGCTATTGATAGAAGGACCGAGAGGTGAATATTGATAGTGAGATAGGGAATGCATGATACACTCTATACTGTCCAATGAGATGTATTAGACTGTAGGGATTGAACTGATTTGCTTATCAGATTGACTAATTTGGTGTTCTTGGGACCGAGCGGAGATAGTCACTAATTAGTAATCTAAGTTATATTTGCCTAACCAAGGAAATATAGCATTATTGAAGTATTCCACCTGTTAATCTAATTGGTTCTACATGTTATCCATAATAAGAATTCTTCCCTAGAATCTGTGTTCCTTTAATTTGATTTCAAAACCTCTTTAATTTTCAAGTAGTGTCATCTTTTTTTTCCAAATCAAAACCCTAATTTTCTGTTCACTCAATCAATGATTCTTAGGATCATAATTAGTACGTGGGATAGTTTCGTTTTACAATTCACCTGGATTCGATAACCTTAGGGTTCTTATAAATTTATTTGCCACTGTTGCTATAATTAATCTGTAGATTTTACAGTGATCACCCATTTTCTGTCTTACAATGCGCTTGATAAGACTGGATCTAGCATGTCCATTGAGCCCACCATATGCTACGTCAAGACGTCGCATAACATCACGCGCATACCATACATCACTATAACAAGGACGCAGTGCATCTGACATACCACCCAAGATGTATTGTCTGGCCATGCCATTTGACCACATCCACATGTGACATTGTGCATGCTCCTCGTCGGAAGATGCACCGGTCGGCAGACTCGGATAGGGAGTTTGCAGAACAAACAAATGTCCAAATGAATCCAAAAGTTTGACAATATCACTTTTCTATCCAGGAAAATTCAGACCATTCAAGGAATTGTGTACAATTGAATTAACAGGCGATGCAATAATAGACATATCTAAAAACAAATAAGCAGATTAAAGGAAACACATACTATGAATGATTGAAACAAATATGCATAGAACCTTTAGATAAAACAATGCAATTTGCTTACTCCAATTGCCCAAGCTAATTCACCACAATCTACCCGAGTAGACGTTTACTACAAATGCTCAACCAGACCAAAATAGGTCCTTTAATTTCTCTCCATGCCAGGTATCCGCCGACAAAAAGAATTAATATTGGAGATCTTTAGACCATGTTCACCTATCCAAGGCAGGGACATCACAAATGAGTTATACTCCAGGCAACATCTAAGCCAAATAAACCACAATCCTAACTCCGGATAATAAAAAGCGATTTGGCATACGTACTTGACCCATACCGCATGCGCTTTACATCATTTGTTATCCCATTTAGATTAATATTAGAGACTTGTGAGAGTTGTCTCAATGCAAGCTACCCGAGTAGACGTTTTCTTAGAGGCTCCCACTTCTCATCTTAAAATAAATGTTTTATTTGGAAACCTCAACACATTAGAACTGGTAAGTTACTTCTAACACAAGCTACCCGAGTAGATGTTTACGCTTCAAAATACCTTGATTCTAATGAGAAGTCGTATTTGTGGAGGTCTAATGATTTTAGTTTAAATGATAACCAAAATCCAGCTTAGTATTTTTAATTTCTAAAGGTTTCATGCGCACATATTATTTTATGTCTCGTAAATTATGTAACATCTAAAATCCCATCATAAATTAATATGATCCCAAAATTTATAGACACAATTTAAAAATAAAATAAATCACATATAACATGCTCAAAAATTTAAAAATTACAACATGCTTAAAACAATAAATAAATAAAACAAGTAAGCATTTTTTCTTATTATTTACTAGTGCGCACATAATAAATCACATCATAACGAGAAAATAATTAAATAAACAAATAAAAAATTTTCGTGGCCCCTCTGATATAATTACACAAAAATAAAAAAAATCTAACTATTACAAGATTTAATTTCTGATACAGATCTTTAAACTGGCCCTCCGTTGGACTTGAAATCTGAATCGAGCTGGAAAATCAACAATTTGACTTTAAATTAGGATTTCAAGCCCAAAGAGCATCCAAACCCTAATTTCCAAGACAGCGGGCCGCCTCCGGGCTAACGAGCCCGAGCTACGGTTCGGGTATAAAAAATCCTAGGGTATTGCAAACCCTAGCCGCCACCCTTCAGCTACCCAGTCGCCGCTGCCTTTTCGGCCACCACCTGCAACTGTGCACTTCACCGGAACATGGGCAGCATGCATCGCCCTCTCCAGCAGCAGCCACCGCCGGTGACAGCAGCAACAACTATCGCTATCTCCGACAACTGATTCGCGTGACATGTAGCAACCAGCGCAGCAAAGCTGCGCTGCAAGATGACTGCCGCGCGTGGCATTGTTGCCATTCCACGATGACTCCTGTGCGACCCACACCCGCAACATCCCTCCGTGAAGTCGCAACTGCCGCAGCTTGCCGGAGGAAAAGGCTGTATGTCAAGAAAAGAAGATGGCGCACATGCCATTTTTGCGCGTGCGCGACGTGCAAGCCCGTGCGCTGCCCCCAGCCATGAGCACCTCCTTCCTACCCTGCTGCCAGCCGAACCTGCGTGTGCTCGCCGGAAACGTGCATAGTAGCGATGAAAACTGGGCACAGCCCAACCATAGGGAGAAAACCCTAGGGTTTCACCCTGCCGCCGCCACCCACCGCTGCTCGCCGGCGCTGGAGTGGCCGCCGCCCATGCCACCTCTGCTGGTCTGACTAAGGCGATGCTGGAAATTGTCATGTTCTTCGTTCTTTGCTTCTCCAGATTTCAGTTTCTCCAATTTTATAGATTTGAAAAATAAAGAAAATACAAAAAAAAGATCTAGATCTATTACATGTTTTTCCTATCAAATCTAACCACAAATTTTCTCGTGGTGAAAAACAAATCCAAAAACGAGAAGGTCACGAGAACAAAAACCATTCACAACAATTCAAATCCATCCACAATAAATATAAACATACATATTTATTCAATCTTAATTTATTTAAAATAGATCCTAAAAATCCAAACCTGGTTCAGATACCAATTGTAGGATTTGAGTCTACAATAGACAACGTGAGTTGTCATTTATTTCTTTAGCCGTTTGGATCATTCTTAGGGTATAAAAAACAAATCAGATTGAATGAATCAGGCGAACCCTATGCATGCTCCTAATATTTAATTGCAAAGATGGATCTACAGAATATCTGAACTCCAGCAACTGATCTACAGATCTAGAAAGGAGATGGCGACAATGGAGTAGATCTGGATGTGGGATCGATCCAAGCTATCTTGTTCCAATAGATTTGATATTCTGATCTGTTTCCTTGCTCCTCTGAAATCGGGTGAGGATACACTACTGAGTTGAATCAGAGATCCGGAGGAATCAATCACTTCCTCCCACTGATAGCCGTCGCCCCTCTCTCTATTCTCATATAGTTGTGTGTGTAGATCTGAGTGAGAGAGGGCTTTTATAGTGCTAGGGTTTACAAAACCCTAACCCTAATGGGCTCTGAGTATCACGTGGGCCAGACCAGGGACCAAATACAAATAATAAAGTGGGCCCTCTTTATTAATTAATTCCATGTCCAACCTAGAACATAATTAAATAATAAAATATTGTTTTAACCTTCACGGTAACAATGCTGACTCACCCCTTTATTACTACGTAATTTAGAACGGGTTGCATTAGACTTGAATGATCCGCATATTTAAGGTTCCGGACATTAATTAATTAATTTGGCATATGACAATTAACCATAATTAATTAATCTCTTTTTTCTTGAGTAGTACCACTCACTCCTTTTCACTTATGCCTGAATTAAATAATTCAACCTGCAGGGTTTAGCATAATGAACCTTGTGAGCTCCTCAGGGAATGTCCACATCCTAAAACGGATATGATTTCTTACATGTCCAGCCTAAGTAGGCCACACACAAACCGCCACACACAAGATGCAGGTTTAAGAGTACATGAAAGACTCGCCACCATAGCAAGTCAAAGTGTGGTCAACTTATGTATGCCCCTTAGCCTTCCATTAGGTTTAAGATCATACCAAGTATCTAGAGATCTGGCTCATTCTTATGTCAATTAGAATGGCACATCTCACTGTTGATCCCATTAATACATAAAGATGTACCGACACATCAAGTAGCTAGGATAAGCTCACTTATAAACTGATGTGCCCCAGCTTAAACTGATAGCCTATCGAGGGACTGTCTCAGCCGTTATACTGTTTATATCTTGCTAGGTTAAACGATTCATATGATCCTCTTTGATCTCCTACACACCATGTGATCATCCCTATAGGCGAGATAATAGGATATTATAGTTCGTATCGTATGTTTGTTATATCAGATAGCGACTAAGTTGATGTAACACATTTATGAAGCCCAGTGTATCAAACAAACACAATTAATCATAAATGCTTTTAGTATACAATCTCAACATTGTTCTTCCTATTGCTTGATAGGATGCATTTCAACCTACACGTCTGTGTGTGTCGAGCTCCTTTTCATCTGCCTTGCTTCCGATCGACATCCGACCTCTATGTCGATCAACATGCACCTCGTCGATCAACATAGAGGTCCTGCTTCAGATTTTTGGCTTCGTCTTCCAACTTTGGTTGACTTCCCGTGCGTCAATCAAAGCGCCAACTCTGTGTAACTCGGCTCTTTCACCATTTCACCTCTTTTTAACCCTAAATACCTGCAAAACGTACCATAGAAGGGATAACATCCTCTAAAGTAGACTCATGCACAGAAATAACTGAAAACATAAACCAATTGCATTGAAACAATGGAGAAAAATATAGACAAGTGAGTATAAATATGAGCTTATCAGTCACTACTGCAAAAAGATGGGACACCTCATAAGGGATTGTCTAATATTGAAGCTTAAGGGACAGCAAGGTCAAGGCCATAACACCTTGAAGTCTCAAGATATCAGCCAAGATGAGGTGTTCAATGTCCAAGATGCAAACATAGATGAAGGTTGGATATTGGACTCGGGGTGTTCCTTCCACATGTGCCCAAGGAAGGATTGGTTCATGGAGTTGAAACTCCAAGATATGGGCACTTTTATGCTTGGCAATAACAATGTTTGCAAGATTGAAGGAATTGGCTGCATTCGTATTCAGAACTACAAAGGAAAATTCAAAATGTTAAGTGATGTTAGGTATATTCCACAAATTCAAAGAAATTTGATTTCATTAGGAACATTGGAAGCAAAGGGCTTCAAGTTCATTGGTCATGATGGATCCATCACAGTTTGCAAAGTTGAAAATGAAGTACTCAAAGGAAGAAGACTGAACAACATATATTACTTATATGCTGATACAGTTATTGGATAGGCTGAAGTGGTGAGTGGATCGAGTATCAGATCATGGCATGTGAAAACTGGCCATGTGAGTAATAGGGGTTTACATGAATTGAGAAGGCAGGGCCTAATTCAATTTTCTGATTCAGAAGAGCTGGGGGATCGTGAAGAATGCAGCCTTGCCAAGAGCAACCGGTTCCCCTACCAACCAAGACAGAAAAGAGCAATGCAGCCACTCGAATACCTCCATGCTGATTTGTGGGGGCCATCTAGAACAGAAACTTTAGGTGGAGGGAGGTATTTCTTATCAATTATAGATTACTACACAAGGAGAGTATGGGTTCATGTACTGAAATCTAAGGATCAAACAACAGACATGTTTAAAGATTGGTGTAGTTTGGTTGAGAGTGATAAAGGGCTTAAGATCAAATGTCTCAGAACAGATAATGGTATGGAATTCCTATCTCATGACTTTGATTCTTTCTGCAGAAGTAAAGAAATCAAAAGACATAGAACAACTCCCCATAACCCACAACAAAATGGGGTTGTGGAAAGGATGAATAGAACCCTCCTAGAGAGGGTCAGATGTCTTCTACTTGGATCAGGTCTATCTAAAGGTTTATGGGGTGAGGGTTTAAACACAGCATGTTTCTTGGTCAATAAGTCTCCATCTGCAGCTATTGAGTTTAAGACTCCTGATGAGTTATGGTTTGGGAAAAAGCCTGACTATTCTTACCTAAGGCCTTTTGGCTGCCTTGCTTATGTCCACATTAAGCAAGATAAGCTGGATGCAAGGGCCTTCAGGTGTGTGTTCTTGGGTTATCCTGTTGGTACTAAAGCATATAGGCTATGGTGTATTGAGCCAAATCAACAAATGGTAGTAATCAACATGGATGTGGAGTTTTGTGAACATCAAATGCCTTGAACAAGAAAACAAAGTAAGTAAGTGTTGAAAGAGAAGAACAGCCAGATAGGCAAATAAGGTCTGAAAGGAAAGAGACAGATCAAAAGTAAAGAAAGAATTATTTGCAGATTGTGAAACTCAAAATCAGTTTCCAGACCAACAAGGCTCATTATCAAATTATTGGTTAGCACGAGATAGAGTGAGGAGGGAGATACACCCTCCAAGAAGATTCTCTGAGGCTGATGTAACCTATCTTAGCCTAAGCATAGCAGAGAAATTGCAAAATGAAGAACCCAAGAACCTTTAGGAAGCATGTTGTGGTAAAGAGAAAGATCTGTGGCTTCAGGCCATGAATGAGGAGATGAACTTATTAAGGGAGAACAAGACTTGGATTTTGTCTGATAAACCAAAGCATCAATCCATTATTGGGTGTAAGTGGATCTTCAAAAGGAAGCTGGAAAACAAAAAACCACCTCAAATCAGGTACAAGGCCCGATTGGTTGCAAAAGGGTTTACTCAGAGAGAGGGAATATATTAAAATGAGGTCTATTCTCCTGTGGTCAAACACACTTCAATAAGGATCATACTTGCCTTAGTTGTGCAACTGAATATGGAATTGCACCAACTAGATGTTAAAACAATCTTTCTCCATGGTAATTTGGAGGAAATTTTGTATATGGATCAACCTCCCGGATTTCTGGAAAGGGGGCAAGAAGATAAAGTGTGCTTGCTACAAAAGTCATTGTATGGACTTAAACAAAGTCCAAGACAATGGAATATGAGGTTTGATTCACACATGTTGAAGATTGGTTTCTGCAGTTCTGATTTTGATAAGTGAGTCTACTTGAAATCAGGGAGTGACTCGAGCTTGATCTACTTATTATTATATGTAGATGATATGCTCCTTGCAGCTAGAAGTATATCTGATGTGATGCAGGTGAAAACAGATTTAGAGAAGGTGTTTGATATGATGGATCTAGGAGAAGCTTGCAGAATTTTAGGCATGGACATTCAAAGAGAAAGGAGTGCAGGCAAGCTCAAATTACTGCAAGAAGTTACCTGTACAAGGTGCTTGAAAAGTTTGGAAGCAGACATTAGAGATCACTGGCTCTACCTCTTAGTCAAGATGTAAAATTGTGTGATTCAATGAAGCCAAGATCTGAGGAAGAGAATGAATTTATGCAGCAAATTCCATACGCAAGTTTGGTTGGTAGCCTCATGTACATGATGATATGTATAAGGCCGGACATCTGCTATGCAATTAGCATGACTAGCAGATTCATGTCATGTCCGGGAAAAGCTCACTGGTATGATCTTATTGGTATTCTAAGGTATTTGAAAGGGACTCATAATCGTGGACTATTGTTTGAAAAGAGGGCAAAAGAAAGCTCTAATCCACTGCTTGGCTATGTGGACTCCAATTTTGCTGCAAGTATAGATACCCGCAAATCACAAACGGGGTATGTCTTCACTCTATACGGTGTTGCTATTACATGGAAGTCTAGATTACAGTTGGTTGTGGCGTTGTCAACAATGGAGGCTGAATTCATGGCCATCACCGAGGCCATCAATAAAGCATTGTGGTTACGAGGTATATTAAAGGAGTTGGAGATAGAACTACAAGAGGTGAGTGTACTTTGTGATAGTCAAAGTGCATTATGCTTTTCCAAGCATCCAGTCTTCCATGATAAATCAAAGCATATCGACGTCAAGTATCATTTTGTGAGAGACATTTTTGATAAGGGAATGATTAGATTGGAGAAGGTCTCTACTCTTGACAATGCAGCAGATGCATTTACAAAGGTAATACCTACAGCTAAGTTTCAGTATTGTCTGAAACTTATTGGAGTTTGCTGATTTTTGGGTCAGCATTTGTGTCCTGTGGTGGGACTCATTGAGGGAAATAGGATGGTGTTCTTGAATCACAATGACAGGAGGAAGATTTGTAGTGATCATGACTGTGTGATTCACTATGCTTGGATGTATGTGAATGAAGATGTTGAAGGAAGCTAAATTTTGGCTATGTATTGGGTGTGTCTTATTTGGTTTGAGGTGGATAAAATCACGTTTCACTTATAGACTCATGATGGCTATTGAGTAAAAGAAAAGGGAAGCTCATGAAGGTGATGTGGCATTTTCTTATTAGCCTAGATGGTGGTTAATTTGTTACATAACAAATTAAAGGATATAGCAGCTTATTTTTTGTCATCTTCTTCGAAGAATTAGAGTTTACAATCTGGTTCATATATCAGAAGCGAGAGAGAGAAACAAGAGAGGTTCTGAAATTGTACCCTTAATCTTGTGATCAATAAAACACTCTTTTAACCCTCCGTGGATGTAGGCTAAAGCTGAACCACGTAAACTTTTGTGTCTTGTGTTCTTGTTCAAATTTCATGCAACTTGAGTTCTTGGTTCAGTTGGATTAGATCAGATTAAGCGCAATCTTTCATAACACTATTTCAATCATAACTCAGATTATCGCTTCAAATTATGATCTCTTCGTAATAGGTAGAGTGCTTTCAACATTGTACCCCAAACAATGAACGAGGAATTGTAAAATTTAATTGGTAGATAGATAATAAGCAACGGGCAAGCACTATGTATGGATAGAGAAAAAAGTATTTTAGTAAAGGAAAATGGAGCGAAGAACTGCACTGGAATTTTCAGGCTTTTTTTTTCCTCTGATGGTAGACAACATCGAGATGCGTAAACTCATGTGAATTAAATTCTTATTCTATTAATATATCAATGATTCCATTGTTATAATACATTAGAATATGTTATAACTAAAATATGGGGAGAAGATCAAGTATTAAAAGTACATTTGTATTAAATAAGAATGCGTTTACACTATTTATACAAAAAAAAACTAATGATCGAAGATTCAAACTTAATGTTTAATTGGTTTATAAGTCGTTGGTGGGCAAGTCAACAATAAATTCTTCTTAGATATGTTCTCCCGTGTTTTGACAAAATGGCAAAAAAAAATTCTGAGAAAAAGGGTATCGATGATCCAAAAGAGGTTACTTGTTCTTATTCCTTTATACCTTTTTTCTTTGTGTGAACTTCTACCATTTAGAAAGTTTCAGGGCATTCATTTGTCGAAAGTGTTGTGATGTCAGTCTACTGGTACGCCATGATTACCTGGCCGGCTATGCCACCCCTACAGGAAGGTAATGACTTAGTCGTTATTGTCTTGTTCGGGAATCTCTTCTTCATAACTCAGAGTTGAAGGTTGATATAGACTGCGATCATAGGAGTATTGTTTGGACAATGCCGACTACATGGATAGTGTTTTGGCCGAAATGTATGCTCATGAAGGGAAGAAAAGGAGGGTAGCGGAAGCATCTAGTTCTCTTCCAAAAAAGAAGAGGAGTAAGAAGACCAGTGCCACTGCAGCTATTGCAATCGCTCCTATGACATAGCGTGAGCGCCTCGAGCAATCAATTAGTCTTGATCACTCGATCTTGTCCAAAATAGCAGAGCATATAGGGTTGTGGGCTAGGTCTAAAGAAGAGCCACCATATTCTGGGGATCTTAAAACTTCTTTTCAAACCAAGTCTTCTCCTTCAATAGAGGGTGACAAAGTGGAGCAGACAAAGCCCTTTGACTCGCCCGCGTGGTAGATTCTAATGATCATGAGGTGCCAATATTTGAGCCAATCATGATCCTGCTACGGAGGAGTTGGGAATGATGCTGATGCTACTTGAAAGAGTTCCTAGATTTTTTTGATTTTGTATACTAAACGCATATTTATTGCAGTGTGTATACATTTGACTTATCTCATATATGTGAACAAACATATTTGCGAGAACAAAAGAATCCTCTTATCTCGTCGATCGGGAGATCACACGATGTGTAAGAGATCGCGGAAGACCGTATGGGTTGTTTGACATAGTGAGATATAAAATAACAATATCATAGCTGAGATAACGTTGAAGATTAGTCTATCAGTGTAGGCTACAACATAATCCAAAAGAAGTGATTTGTCTTGATCACATCATTTGTTGGTGTGTGCGGTTGCATATTGATTGGGCCACAGAAAGATGTATTCTTCTGTCTAAATTTAGAAGAAACAAGATCTCGTTAATTGCTTGAGTCTAAATCCTAATGAAGGTTAAGAAGTATGCACAAGTTGTATGTCACTTTAACTTGCCATGGCGGAGAGTCTGATTAACGTGCTCACATATCCGCATCTTAGGTTACAGTAGCTTGTGTAGAACATTTTGATGACTGGAGTTAGATTACCATATCTGAGTAATAGGATGATAACATTCACCGATGAGCTCAAATAGGTTTGTCGTACTGAAGTCATGCATGCTGATTAAGTTCTAGAACATAAGATAATGTTTGTGTGATACTACATAGGATAATAAGATGTATTTTAATTATATGAAGCATGTCAGAAGCTCTAATTAATTAACAAATGACCGGTAATCTTAAATATGGGGATCCACCAAGTCGATGCAACCCGTTCCTCATAACATGTAATAAAGGGGTTGGTCAGTATTAATTCTCTGGTGGAATGAATTGATATAAATTAATTAATTATGTACAGGGTTGTGGACATAGATATTAATTAATTCATAGACCCACTTTATTATTTGCATCAGGTCCCAGGTCTGGCCCAATATAATTGCAAAAGGGAGCCCATTAGCGTTTTAAATCCTATTGTTGAGAATTAATTACGAATTCCTCCCTTAGGATCAATATTGTAAAAGTTTTGTTGAATCAAAGCTTATTTAGTTGGTCGATCATTGCTGAATTCGAGCATAGTCTAGCAACTCCAATGTAATGTCCTGCTTAGAAAAAATATAGAGTTGTAATAGATTAGGAAATGCATGAGAAGACTGCTGAAGGATTCAGCAGATGAAACGAAGAATAACAAGATCAAGCAACTTCAGAATGCTAGAAGTATTCTCAGCAGATGGTAGTTGCTAGAGATATCAGCAGACGAAAATGTCTGCTAGAGACGTTAGCGGTCAAGTGCTAAGAAGAATGATTGCTAAGGCATTAGCAATCACATGCTGAAGGAAGAGACTGCTAAGGACAAGTGGTCAGCAGTCGGAAGCAAGATATAGCAGAATGTTGAAGGAGTCAGCATTCACTAGCACTCTAGCAGATTGCTAAGCATTAGCACTCAACAGATAAAGACTTAAGTGCTAGAGACACATCTGCTGAATGAGTCAGCAGATTGAAAAGCAGATTGCTAGGAGAGCCTAGTAATCAAAAGGCTTAGCAGAGTACTCCCAGCATCTTCCGATAGAATGCTTAGCAGGAGATACTCAGCAGATACTTGCGAAAGACACCCGTTCTGACAGAAAGTACAACCAAGGATGAAAGCCTTACCCGAAGTAGGTAAAAATACACTGTACACGATGGAAAGGACAAAAAAGCAAGTTACTCTCTTGGACGAAGGAACCGTTGTGTCTAACAGGTATGGAGATTCAAAGTTTCAATCTCCAGATATAAAAGACAAGTCCAAACAGAGAGAACAACACGGAAAACTACTCGAACAACTACTCAACTCTCGAATCAACTCGCACACTTACAGAGCAAACCAAAAAGGATTCCTTTGGCAAAATGAAAAAGGCAAAATTGAGTAGTCAGTTGAGAGCTCACATCTGAGAATATTCAAAGCTCTCAACAACAGCCGTAGTGTCCCCATTCAATATCTGACACTACATTGAAGAGATTCCTTGACTTAGCTCAAGAATCTTTAATCATTGGGATACTTTCCAAATCAGGAAGCATCCAACAATCATTTCTAGAAAGAATTGACTCCGACGGGCATTAGCCGCAAACCAGACAGAGTTTGGAGAAAACTATAAAACCTCTATTCTAGCAAAGGACAAGTTTTACGAAGGTGCGCCCTTGACTTGGCCGGAGCTGCTGCTGCTTCTAAAAGTTTGGAGGATCAGAGGATAGCTTTGTAGTGGCTAGGTCAAAAGCTCACTACTTACTACAAGTGAACGACGATTCCTTGTACTCCATATATCTTTTTAGTGGAATTCTTAGCTATATTGCTAAGGAGTGGACCTAGATCTATTGGATCGAACCACTGTAAATATTGCATGTTCTTTACTGTTTTATTGGGTTCTGTTTATCGATTTGAAACCTAGCAACCCAAGTTGCTATAGTATACTTGAAGAAAACCCTAAGTACGGTTCCGAGCTTAAACATTTAACAAGAACTTAAGTGCTAGATAATACTTAGACTTCTGCTGCATTCGTGTGTGTTTGTTGTTCGATACTCACCACGATGACTCTGATTAGGGACCAACAAGTGGTATCAGAGTAGTAGGTCGTAAGACTTGTTGCTTTTGAGTTGCTTCGACCAGATCTGTGTTTATTCCTTGCACTATACTTTGTTCTTTTGTGTCTCTAGCTCTGGAACTTCAAGATTATAATGATAAATCATACCTTGCCCAAGTATACGAAGGAGAAGTTTAATTCGTGGCAGAAGATGGCCACCATCCAGCTGCAAAGCATACATCCGGAGATGGCGGATGTTCTTGCGAAAGGTCCAATCAAAATTATGAAAGCTAACACTTTTGTAGGACCAGCTGCCGATGGACCATTGAGACCTCAAATGGTCGTAAAGCCGTTTGATGAATATACGGTTGAAGATAAGAAGAGAGCTTGGTTGGAGCACTTAGCGAAGAAGCTAATCCTGGATTCTTTGCCGCCGTTGATGGCAGATAAAGCTTTGGATTTTGATACAACCAAGCAAATATGGGATTATGTTTGTGAATCTTCCCAGGAGACCGACCAGATGAAGCGCAACAAGCTACAAGTAGCTTTTGATAAATATGAATCTTTTCTCTATGATTGCAGGAGAATCCATCCAAGCTATGGAAGAAAGATTCAACACCATCATCGGAGAACTCCAGAATCTGAGAAAGACGTACGATAATGGTGAGATGAATAACAAGATCATCTCGAAGCTCTTTCCAAGGGAGGATTGGTTCATGAAGATGACAAGCTTGAGCGAGAAAGACCTTATCCAAATGACCACATCTGAGGTATTTGCTCAACTCAAAACTCATGAATTCATTATACAACAATCAAAAAAGAACGAAGCCGCTGCTGTGAAGACTTCGTCATCTACTGTACCCCCAAGGATCTAGCATTCTTCGTAAAAAGAGATGTTTCCAAATGGAAGACGAAGAAGCCCTTCTGTCCTCAAGAGAGATCAGCTCCTGCTTCTCCAGCAAAAGAAGTAGCTCCATCCTCCAGCATGCAGCCTGAAGATCTGAAGATAAGTGAGCTCGAAGAGCAAATGCGAAAGCTTTAGAAGTTAATGCTGGAAGCTAAAGCTGAAAAGAAGCAAATGAAGCTAAGCATACTTCATCATCCTCTCGTTCCGCAGAGAGAAAGCCGAAGACATACTTCAAGTGTAATTCTCCTGATCACGTTAAGCATGAATGTCCGAGGGTAAGCCAGGAAGAACGGGAGCGCCTCAAACAAAGGTTTGAGAGAAGAGCTGTCCAGGCGGTCACCAGAGCATTGCTGACCAGGACCGAGGTGCTCGATGTTCTTGATAATGAAGAGGCGTAAGATGATGAGGAAGCTCTGCTGGTCTTGATGGCTGATATTGTTGAAGATCAGTTTGCTGATGCTGAACAGAGTGCTGAATCAGCTCTAGCAGTCGATGCAAATGAGGTACAATTTACCAGCATTCCTAGTTCAGCAGACGTGCAATAATCGGAGGAATCTTTTCTGGATTCTGAGGATGATTATCTCACGAAGCTTTCTATCAAATTTTCAAAGATGTATAAAATCAAGAATGCTATCGTTGGACAGAACACCTCACTCAAATTAAAAGTTACATCTTTGACCGAGGAAGTCGAAAGACTAAGGTTCGAAAGTGAGGATTTTTCGAAACTTAAAGATGAGTTCTCCAAACTCTTTGAAAATTTTCAAAACTTAGAAAATGAGAATCTTGCTTTAAAAGCTAAGCCTAAGGAGGAATGCATATGTACTTACACATCCAGCAAGGAAGTACTTAATGCCATTGTCGGACAACAGAGAAGACATTCTGACAAGTCAGGATTGGGTCTTGGATGTGTTGAAGCAGCAAGGAAATTTTCTAAGGACTCATTGAGTAGAAATGCAGAATTTTCTAAGCAGAAAAAGATTCTATTCGTTTATGCTGGAAGGATCACTGCTGACAAAGGCAAGGAAAAGGTCGTTGCTGAATCCTCAAATGCTAAGCTAAATGCTAAGCAGAAGGATTGGTGTAGCAAGCAGGCATCTGCTGGATCTCAGCAGAGGATCCAAACAGTGACTGCTAAGCGTGCACATGCTGGACCTCAACAGAGGAACCAAAGAGCAAATGCTAAGTCACATTCACCAATGCCAAGGATGAATGCTGAGCATTTTGTTCCCAACGCTAGGATATCAATTCCTTCATTCTAGAAGGGTAAGCAGGTTCAATACAATGCTGTAAGACCGTCGTACAAGCAGTACACACCACATAGGAGGAACACCTATGTGAGGCCTGAGTCCAAATCATTTCCTTTTCAATGGATAAGGAAGGCTAAGCACACTACTCCACCTAGATCTAATCATGTAAAGCATGTTTATCCAAAGGTCGAGAAGGGATCCAAGAGTGATGTAAAGAAGAAAGTCTTGAAAATCACCAAGATGTGGGTTCCAAAAGGAACTATGATCCATGCTAATCCCGAAGGACCCGATGCTAAGCGGGTAGCTAAACAAAATTGTTAATTGTTTTGCAGGGACATGATCCAAGTACAAAGACACGAAGAATGTCAAACGAATGGATCCTAGATAGCGGCTATTCAGCGCACAAGACGGGGGATGAAGAATCGTTCTCAGACATTCAAAGAATCTATGGCCCCACAATTGTGTTCGGTGACAACATCAAAGGCAGAGTAATTGGGAGAGGATGCATAGAGTGAAATGGACTAAGGATTATCAATGTTGCGCTCGTATCCAATCTCAAGCACAACCTGCTAAGTACTAGCCAGATGCGAAAATGGGTATACCGTTTCTTTCGTTAATACTGGTTGTTCAATTGCTGACAATGCTACTGGTGAAGTAAAGCTTAGAGGCATCCGAAAGGGTGGCCTATATATTGTTGATTGGCAAAGTGGCCAGCAACATTCTTGTTTTGTAGCATTGAACAAGGAAGAAACCAATTAGCTATAGCATAAGAGGTTGACCCACCTGAATTTCAAGACAATCAACCACCTAGCCAAGCACAAGCTTGTTGAAGGATTGCCTGCGGAGACTTTTCGAAAGGAAGGTGTGTGCAAAGCTTGCCAGCAAGTGAAGCAAACCAAGGCATCTTTCAGATCAAACCCGGAGAAGGCCACCTCAGAGATAATCCTAGAGCTCTTGCACATAGATTTATTTGGCCCAGTCACTCCAGCCACTGTAAGTAAAAAGGTTTATACACTTGTGGTTGTTGATTACTTTTCCAGGTACACGTGGGTTCGTTTGCTCAGAACTTAAGATGAAGTCAAGCTCATCCTTCCAGAGCTAATCTTCAAGGAGCAAAATAGCAAAAGAAGTCACGGTCAAGAGGATTAGATCGGATAATGGAACCGAGTTTTGCAACGGAATTTTGATGGATTTTTGCACCAAAGTTGGTATCGGGCATGAGAAATCCACTGCTAGGACCCCCCAGCAGAACGGTCTAGCAGAGAGAAGGAATCTAACATTGAAGGAAGCGGTACGGTCAATGCTCGCTGATTTTGCTCTAAGTGGAAAGTACTGGGGCGAAACAGTCATGACAGCTTGCTATACACAGAATAGGAGCGCAATTAATGGCATATTCAATAAAACTCCTTTTGAATTGTACAATGGTCGTAAGGCTTCTATTACTCATCTACGTGCTTTTGGTTCGACATGTTATATTCATAACAATGGGAAGTCGAAGCTTAACACTTTTTCTCCTAAGTCTGATGAAGGTGTGTTCCTGGGATATGGACACCCATCTTACAAGGGTTAAAGTGTTAAACAAGACGACTTAAGTTGTGGAAATAACATGCAATGCTATTTTTGATGAGTCTACTTTAGTGCGCAAAGCTATAATAGAGGAAAAGGATGGCAATCATGAGGCTAATGATGTCCATGGTCAATCAATCTTGAATTCTTTCGAAAATATGAAGATTGACCCGATTAAGTCTATGAGTGATTGCAATCCAATCCAGACGCACTCGATAGGTGACCAGACTGCTGACAGGGCCGATGATGCTAATGATCATGCTGAGGCCACCCCACCAATTTATCTTAATGATAATTTGGATATTCTGGAATCGCTTGAAGAAGAAGATGAAGAGATTCCAGATCAAGGACGCATTGCTGAAGAAGGACTGGACGCTACTGAAGGCATTGCTGAGGACTTTTTCAAAGACGATGTTGTGATTCTAGCTGCTGAAGATCCAGTTTCTGAAGTTCCGCCTGCTGAAGTCCAGGATGCTGTTGTTCCTGTTGCTAAAGAACCAAATGCTGAGGTATCAGATGCTGAGCCAGAAGTGATTGCTGAGGAGAATGTTCTAGCAGAGAACAATTCAGCAGGCGAAGCTAGCAATGCTACACCAGCAATCAACAACCTGAGACCAAGATGGCTACACGATCATCCTTTAGATGCTATTCTTGATGATGTCAATGATCCAGTAAGGACGCGTCAAGGCAACACGATGCTAGCTTGTTATATATCGCATGAGGAGCCTACGAAGGTTGAAGATGCCTTACAATCTCCAGATTGGGTGAACGCTATGCAAGAGGAGCTTGCCGAGTTCAATCACAATCATGTTTGGGATTTGGTGGATAGACTCGAACACCAGAGTGTTATTGGAACCAAATGGGTGTTCAAGAATAAAAAGGACGAGTCGGGAACAGTTGTTCGGAATAAAGCTCATCTCGTAGCAAAGGGATATAGACAATGCGAAGGAATTGATCACGATGAGTCATTTTCTCTAGTAGCTCGTCTGGAGGTAATAAGATTATTCCTAGCATGTGCTGCACATCATGAGTTCTCTGTGATGCAGATAGATGTGAAGAGCGCCTTTCTTAATGGTGAGCTCAAGGAGGAAGTGTACGTTGAGCAACCACCAGGCTTCGAACAAGGAAATCAAGTTTATAAGCTCAGGAAAGCCTTATATAGTTTGAAGCAAGCACCAAGGGTGTGGTATGGAACCTTGTCCAAATTTCATCTGGATAATGGCTTCAAGAAGGGGAAGATTGACCAGACCCTCTTCTGCATTAAAGACGAAGGAAGCATATTGCTCGTACAGATATATGTCAACGACATTATCTTTGGATCGAAGAATTCAAACTTGTGCGATAAGTTTTCGATGCTTATAACGAGTAATTTCCAAATAAGTGTGATGGGCAAGATGTCGTACTTTCTAGGACTTCAAGTTTAACAATCGAGTGAAGGGATTTTCATTCACCAAAGGAAATACAATCACGATCTGATTGCTAAGTATTGTCCAGAAAAGACGAAGAGTTTGAGGATTCCAATCAGCACGAGTTGCCAGATCTCCATTGATGAAGGAGGGAACCTGTGAATCCCACACTCTATCGAGGTATCATCGGATCTTTGCTTTGCTTAACAGCTAGAAGACCCGATATTTCTTATTCTGTCGGTGTATGCGCGAGATATCAAGCAAATTCAAAGAAGTCACATTTGGATGATGCTAAGAGGATTATCCGATACCTCAAATGTACCGAAGGTCTAGGAGTTTGTTGTCCAAGGTGCGATGGGCTAGCACTGAGTTGTTCTTCCGATTCAGACTTCGGGGGATGCAAGATAGATCAGAAGAGCACCAGCGGAACATGCCAATTCCTTGGACATAAGCTGATCAGTTGGTTTAGCAAGAAGCAGCACTCAGTGGTTACGTCTACTACTGAAGTTGAATATGTAGCAACCGCTAGTTGTTGTTCTCAAGTCTTGTGGATTTGTCAGCAATTGCTAGATTATGACATTCCTTCTAAATGTGTGCCGATCTACTGTGACAACAATAGTGCTATGTGCATAACGAAGAACCCCGTTCATCATTCAAGAATGAAGCATATTGATATCCATCATCATTTTATCCGAGATCATCAATAAAAGAAGGATATTGATATTCAATATATATGCATTGAAGATCAGCTAGCAGATATCTTCACCAAGCCGCTTGGTGAGGCTCGTTTCAAAGAGTTATGTCTAAAATTAGGCCTCATGGAGTTAGAAGATGTTGTGGATGAATGGGTATTCAGTTCTCATTCTTTCTAATTTCTTGGATTTTTTAAGAAGACGGAGAGAAACGTATCCTAGCTTACGTTTTATGTTGCTGAATTTTGGTTGCTAAGCATTTTGATTGCTGAGTCCAAGCTCTCAGCATTTCCTTGATATGCTAAGTTTATTACAAGGAATGATTCTAACGCTCGCTAGAAGTCGAGTGCTGAGTCCAAGCTCTCAGCATTTCGTCGGGATGCTATGTTATTATTCAGCAAATTTCATCAAGTGATTCAGACGTTTGCTAAAAGGTGAATACTGAGTCCAAGCTCTCAACAGTTCCTAAATATTGTACTAGCAAATGATATAGACAGTTGCTGAGGAATGTTTGCTAAGTCCAAGCTCTTAGCAGACAAAGATATGAATGCTATGCTCCAAGCATTACAATTGGTGCCAGCAATTGATGAGGTAGATACTAGATTTTGGATCCTAGAATATGTGGATGCTAGGATACGGATGCTGCATCCATGCAGACTATTTGAGTGTTAAGGATTTCCAACGCCAACAGATTGCTGAGTCCAAGCTCTCAGCAGTCTCCAGACGTCGAAAGCGGGAAGGATTTGAATATGAAATGATGTGTCCGACACGCTGCATTTAATGCGTGCAACTAGCTGCGTCAAACCAGGAGGCGACACGTCACAAGCACTAGAGCATTTTGGGGCGTGGATTACCATACGAAGGGACTCGCCAAATCTGAGCCGTTGATTGGATTTGAAGATGTGTTTCCCCAACCGTCGGATCATTGTCCAGAAGGTATAAACCTTTCACTTCATTCATCGTTCAAACTTTCTACACTTTAAATCTGAAATCCCTAGAATTTCTAAGCCTTCCAAACACTCCCAAATTCTACACTTCGAAATTCTTCCAAATTTCTCAACATGTCTAATCCTGAATCCTCCACCCCATCTGCAACTCCGATTAAGTTTTACTTTAAGCCTAGTCCAGACTTGACGTTGCATGAGCGACATGCACCGAAGTTTACCAATATTGCATCGAAGGACGATGTTGAAGATGATATCCCCTACTCCCGTCTAGTTTCTCTTGCCAAGAAGAAGGAGAAATTTGGGTTATCGAAAGCCCATAGGCGTGCGGCGGAGGTGATAAAAGATAGGATTCTGTACACTCCTCTCGCTGCAGAACAGTTTCCAGAATTGGTGATGAACACCCTGGTGCAGGCGCAGGTAGTCTAGTATCTATCTGCTGAGCCTACGAAATTCCGACCACATATGGTCTCGGAATTCTATGCAAGGGCTGTCTTTGATGATCATCACTCATTTTTCACAACTTCTGTGTTCGGGACCATCATCAAGGTATCCGTCACCGCCCTTGCAGAGACATTTGGGCTTTGCAATTTGGGCGAACGTGTCTCCACGTATAAGGTGCTTAATACCGATGAGATGAAGACTCGGTGGGACGAGTGGAAAAGACCAGAGGTGCAGGAGGACCCAACACATCCTTGGAAGGTAGCCACTCCAATACATCACTTCAAGGAGGACTATAGAACCCTTGCTGAGCTCGTAATAAGGATGTTCCAATGCGATGCGGGATCGTATTTAGAACTTTCTGCCAATAAGTATGCTGTGATGATGACATTGGTAGATGGGTTCAATGGGAACTGGGCGCAATTCTTTTTTGAGCGGTGGTTGGACCACGCTAAAAAGAATTTGAAGATGAAAGAAGAAGGAACTTTCATGTCCAATGTTAATTTTGGAGTGAAGATTAGTAAGTTCCTTGAGATGATCATTCCGAAGGAGGAAATCGACAAGGGTGAGGCGTTGCTGAATACTGATTACATTCCCCTGTGGAAGAAGCAGACGACCCAGCATAGCCAACCATAGCAGCCAAGACACCCTCTACTGGTGAGATGCTGCTGCAGCAAGCTACTCCACTATCTGCTGAGGAGATTGCTAATCTCCAGAAAGCTGCTGAGACAGAGCAGTGCTTTCAGCACTTGGAGGAGATAGAAAAGCTCGGAGATCTGCTGGTCGAGCAGATTGTGGAAATAATGGAGAAGAAGCAAACAGAGCTACAAGTTCCAACCTTGGGACAGATTGCTGTGCCAATTCCCAAGAGGAAAAGATCAGAGGTTGCATCTCCTGAGAAGAGGACGCGCAGACATCTTGTTAAGACTGCTGAACAAAAGGAAGCTGAGAAGAAAGCAGCGGAGAAGGAGGCTGCCAAGAATAAAGCTGCTGAGACTCCTCTCTCTGAAAGTCCCCTTGAAGAGAGATTGAAAGGAATAAGGAAGAGGAAAGCTAAGAAGGAGCAGGAGAAGAACAAGTACAAGAAGGAAATGGAGAAGCTTACCTTCGAAGTTAGAGATAGAAATTTCGAGCAAGCTAAGTAGCGTGCTGCATTGATAGCTAAAGCAGCTGAGGACACACGACAGCAAGCAGTTGAAGCTGTCAAGAAAGGGAAAGAGAAGGTGGTTCCTGCTGTTCCCACTCCCACCCCAGCAATAGCAGAGAAGATTTTCATCGAGGAGGAAGCAATGACAGACCAAAACCTTGAGAGGATGCTGGAGAGTGGAGGTTTTAATGCTCCAGATCTCCCTCAAGGAGGAGTCACATTAAAGGAGCCTGCTGTCGAGCAAGCAGATGACAGCAACAGTGATGAAGAGGCTGTTTTTGAGGTAGCCTCTGGATCAGGAGCGAATGCTGAGGCAGGTGCTAGCAGCACAGGAGGTGCTGAAGTACGCGCTGAGGAAGCATCAAACATTGCTGAAGGCATAGGTGCTGAGCCAGTGGCTAGCACTTCTGGAAGAGAAGGAGCGGATGCTGAGGCCAGACCAGAAGAGGCTGCTGAATTAGACTCAGCATTCGCAACCTCATGGTTTTCGGAATCAGACTCTGATGGAGAATCTGCTGATATTTTTGATGCCAAGCTGTTAAGAAAGATTCCAACCACAGACAACGAAACTCTCCGAGTTCCTTTCAGAGGACTCCCAGGTCCAAGATTCAAGCTCAGGAGAGTGGCACAGCTGTGTGCGCCTGTATTCCATGCTGAGGAGGTAAATTCTGATCTATTCCCTATGGCATTTGAGATTGAAGAATTTGTGAATGCAGAGATCGAAAGGGATATTGCCAGCACCTTTTATGTTGAGCTAGATCAAGATACATCCGAAGGCCAGGTGCTGGGCAAGGAATTCAGTAGATGGAATTTTTTTGATTATGTGATGCATCAGCTGTCGTTTGAAGAGAAGATGCTGATAATCATTACTCAAGGCTTAAACTACTGGAGGCTAGAGGAGCAATGGGCCAATGATTGGATTGACCTGGCTTGACACAAGCAGTTCACAGACAAGCAGGTGTTTGCTCGTCTTCAACCAATTCGGGCTCACAGGTTGTTCTCCAAGTCACAATCCTTGCCGAAGTCTACCTTTGCTCCGGATGGGTACTCCGATGCTAGACTTGAGCTATCTAAGCGCCACACACGAGTAGCTACTGAGTATAAGAGACGCCAGATCGAGTACGAGAAATACAAGAAGGAAAGGCTCATGGCCAGGATGGCTGCTGAAAAGGCTGAGCGAGAAGCCGTAGAGATGGATGCTCGAGATCGAAGGATTGTCAAGTTTCTGGAAATTGACATGCTTGATGTGATACAAGCAGAGAATGAAAAGGCTTCCCAGACTGCTGAAATCCTAGGAGCAGCCAAGCGTATGATGGATGAGGAGGCTCGTTACTTGGGTGCCCAAGCTGCTATAGCTTAAGCCAAGAGTGGTGCCATGCTCTTATTTTCTGAAGAGGCTCGCTACTCCGCTGCTCAAGGAGAGCTTATCGAAGCCATGGAGTCAGCAGAGCAGTTAATTGATGAAGAAGCTCATTATTTGGCTGCTTACAGAGGTGTGAATGCTGAGATAGAAGAAGTACCCACTACTGGAAGTTGGGAGCTTGTGATTGCCACAACTTCTTCATTCGATCCTACCCCGGTAAGAGCTAATGACTTTCCATCCTACTTGAACTCTGCTGTCCAATTCGCTGTACAAACTGCTATATCCTCTATCAATGAGAAAATGGCGATGGAGACTGCTGATATAAGGAGGGAAGTTGAAGAGGTCAGGAGAGGAGTTTCTGAAGTCAGAGCAGAAGTAGTTGAGGTCAAAGTAGACGTTGCTGAGGTGAAAACCAATATGGATGTGCTAAAAGAAGATGTTGCTGAATCCCAGAAGCAAGTAGAGCAAAAGGTCAACTCTTTCTCAACCACCTTTTTTGCTGCAATCAAAGAGGGGGAAGAGAGGAGACTTGCAGAAGCAGAGCAGAGGAAAAAGGAGGAAGATGCTTTGGCTGCTGCTGCTGAAGAGCGTAGACTTGCTCTCGAGGAGTTGAAAAAGCAAGAGATGGAGCTAAAGATCAAAATGCTAGAGATGGAAAATGAAAAGATTGCTAAGAAGTTGGAGAGGGAAGTAGCAGAGCGAGAAGCTAGCAAATCATACTTGGAGAAATTTGTGCAGATGGCCGTTGGCAAATTTGATGAGTATGACAAAGGAAAGAAGCCTGCCCCTGAATCCTGAGTTATATCTTCTTATCTTAGAAAATCTTTTGTAATATTTCTTTTGATCTTTTCTGATTTCATTGTAATTGTAATGATCACTCATATGAATGAAATCGGATCAGACTTAGACAATTTCTCATTGTCCACTTCTGATTTTTGCTGTGTCTTAGTTGATATACACTTTCTGTGTATTCAACAAAAATGCATGTGGATGCTGAGATTAAATTGTCTTGTGATTGGTTAAGTAAAATGCTTGCTAATTTAATTGGATGCTAGGATTTCGAACATATTCCGAAATAACATTCTTACTTATGTTTTTAAATCATGAAATATTTCCCAGCATTTATTGAGGGAGAATTTTATTAAAACCAATCATGCTAGAACTAAGATGGATAAAATCTGAGTTAGATTGCTAGAATAGGTTTGGTACTTAGAAATTTTTTGTAAACTTAGAAATTTTTCCTCTTAGATTCAGCAAGCGATAGTAAGCTTTGATCGCACCAAAAATGGGGAAATTGTTGGGAATTAATTACGAATTCCTCCCTTAGAATCAATATTGTAAAAGTTTTGTTGAATCAAAGCTTATTTAGTTTGTCGATCATTGTTGAAATTCTAGCATAGTCTAGCAACTCCAATGTAATGTCCTGTTTAGGAAAAATATCGAGTTGTAATAGATTAGGAAGTGCTTGAGATGACTGCTGAAGGATTCAGCAGATGAAACGAAGAATAACAAGTTCAAGCAACTTCGGAATGCTAGAAGTATTCTCAGCAGATGGTAGCTGCTAGAAATATCAGCAGACGAAAATGACTGCTAGAGACGTTAGCGGTCAAGTGCTAGGAAGAATGATTGCCAAGGCATTAGCAATCATATGCTGAAGGAAGAGGCTGCTAAGGACAAGTGGTCAGCAGTCGGAAGCAAGTGATAACAGAATGCTTAAGGAGTCAGCATTCGCTAGCATTCTAGCAGATTGCTAAGCATTAGTAATCAGCAGATAAAGACTTAAGTGCTAAAGACGCATTTGCTGAAGGAGTCAGCACATTGAAGAGCAGATTGCTAGGAGAGCCTAGTAATCAAAAGGCTTAGCAGAGTACTCCCAGCATCTTTCGATAGAATGCTTAGAAGGAGATACTTAGCAGATACTTGCGAAAGACACCCGTTCTGACAGAAAGTACAACCAAGGACGAAGGCCTTACCCGAAGTGGGTAAAAATATACTGTACAAGCTGGAAAGGACGAAAAAGCAAGTTACTCTCTTGGACGAAGGAACCGTTGTGTCTAACAAGTATGGAGATTCAAAGTTTCAATCTCCAGATATAAAAGACAAGTCCAAACAGAGAGAACAATACGGAAAACTACTCGAACAACTACTCAACTCTTGAATCAACTCACACACTTACAGAGCAAACCAAAAAGGATTCCTTTGACAAAATGAAAAAGGCAAAATTGAGTAGTCAGTTGAGAGCTCACATCTGAGAATATTCAAATCTCTCAACAACCGCCGTAGTGTCCCCATTCAATATCTGACACTACATTGAAGAGATTCCTTGACTTAGCTCAAGAATCTTCAATCATTGGGATATTTTCCAAATCAGGAAGCATCCAACAATCATTTCTAGAAAGAATTGACTCCGACAGGCATTAGCCGCAAACCAGACAGAGTTTGGAGAAAACTATAAAACCTCTATTCCGGCAAAGGACAAGTTTTACGAAGGTGCACCCTTGACTTGGCCGGAGCTGCTGCTGCTTCTAAAATATTGGAGGATCGGAGGATAGCTTTGTAGTGGCTAGGTCGAAAGCTCACTACTTACTACAAGTGAACGTCGATTCCGTGTACTCCATATATCTTTTTAGTGGAATTCTTAGCTATATTGCTAAGGAGTGAACGTAGATCTATTGGATCGAACCACTATAAATATTGCGTGTTCTTTACTATTTTATTGGGTTCTGTTCATCGATTTGAAACCTAGCAACCCAAGTTGCTAGAGTATACTTGAAGAAAACCCTAAGTAGGTTTCGAGCTTAAACATTTAACAAGAACTTAAGTGCAAGATAATACTTAGACTTCCGCTGCATTCGTGTGTTTGTTGTTTGATACTCACCACGACAACTCTGATCAGGGACCAACACCTATATGTATGAATAACTCATTATCTCCTCAGATTTCATAAGTTAAGTCATGACAACTGAAACCCTAAAGGAGAGACTGAGTGGTTGATAGCCCTGGTCTTGAAAATCGGTATAGTTTCGAACAAAGAACTATCAAGGGTTTGCGAAATCTATAACTGTGGCGACTAATACTCTCTTTGAGAGAGGGAGAGAGAGGGCGGCGCCACATACCGTGATCAAAGAAGAAATTTGACTCTGTCTCGTGCGATACAATCTAGCGGAATCCTCACCAGTAGTAGGATTGGACAAGCAATGGGATACAGTTCTGAAGACCTAATCTGGAGGATCAACATGATTTCTAATCCTTCATTTTTCAATTTTATTATGAATTAAATTATGATTATTTAATTCTCTTTGCACAGATAAAATTGATTTACGTGGTGGAATTGGATTCAATTTAAACGCGGCTTAGATTCAGACCCTATAGAGTTAAGGTAATCCTAAAACCACTGTAATTAAATTCATAGGAGCATGCATAGTGTTTTATATTAAATGCCAACTATTTTAAAATCCATGTATGGTCCGGGTTAATGAGTTTTTCCGCATGCTACCAAAAGAGCTATGGATTTTTGATTCAGTCGCACGATGCTTGGTTGTGAGGTGTAGCATGCGGCGATGGAAAGCGGAGCACGAGGGTGGCATGTTGTGGCAATCATACCGGTGCGTGCATCACATGCGGGCTCTACGCGACCCGCGTCGCTTAACGCAGCTGCGGCGGTCAACATCAGTGATTGGCTTGCTGCAGGATGGTGGGTGGCAGTTGATAGCAGCTGAGTTGCAAACCCTAGGGTTTCAGTTTGAGTTGTTGGGCTCAGTTTGCTGACCTCAAACCTTAAAGCCCAGTTTAATCTTATCTCGAGCTGGGAGTCCAGGAAGACTTGTATTTTATTTCATTTTGTAATAGAATAGGTCTTATTTTGTTTTTGCGGCCATGCCACATTTGTTAGTTTTATTTGTTCTCGTATGATGCGTGATTTATTAATTACGATTTAAGCATTTTGTAGATAATAAGAAAGCATGTTTATTGCTTTATAGCATGCTCGTGTGTTTATTTTCATGTTGTGAATTATGTTTTGGATTTTGGTAACATATTTCAAATATGTTGAAATTTGGTAAAACATAATTTATGGTAGCATGAAAATTATATGTGTGCAATTAAAACCTTTTGAATTGAACATACTAAGCAAATTTTTTGATAAAATTAACAAACCTCCACTACGCGGTTTAAGACTGTAAGTGGACCTCTCGTCTTTGTGAACGTCTACATGTGTATCTTGCTAATTCGCAAAGGTTCATGGGTTCAAGTAGTTGGGTTTAAATCTTGTGAATTGTAGGAGCGCTTGTGCGTAAACGTCTACGAGTGTAGCTTGTGTGCTTGTGTTTTTCACTGGTATTCTAAGATTGATTTAAATTAAAGATAACAAAGGTTACGAGAGTCGTGTTGTATGGGCTTAGTGTGTATGCCAAATCGTTCTCTTATAGCTATGAGGATATAATGCAGTTGCTGCATCCCTGTTTTTAGTAGATGGCTTGGTCTACATCTTCCTCTAATTATTAATTTCATGTGTCTAAGGATTTCTGACATGGTATGAAATTAAAGGATTTAGTTGAACTTGTTGAGGTAGGCCTGGTAGTTTGGTTGAGGGTCACATCGTAAATGTCTACAAGTGTAGCTTGCGGTGGGACTCTTTGGGCTATTAGTGAAAACAATGTATTGTTTATCAAGAGGTTACAATTTATTTTGTTTCGAATGTTCTGCATATATGTTCTTATTTGATCCTTTATTTGTTTTAGATATGTCTCTATGTCAACTGTTGATCATATTCTCGCTCTCGACCCCTTAACTGGTCCTAATTTTCCAGAATGGAGTTTTTGCATAAAACATATTCTCTATCAAAGAAATGAAGTGTATGTTCTTTTTATGGATCCACTTGTTCCTGGCAATGATGAATTCCCTAACCTTGAACTTGAGTTCTATGATAGATGGGAGTAAGCCGATGATTTTCCTATGGGCTTATAACGACTAGCTTATCTAGAGACATGAGACACAAGTTGAGAACTTCAATGGCGCTAGAGGTGGAAGGGTCTCTTGACAATTTATGGGGAAGTGGAGTGAACTGTCAGTTATAATCTTGTCCACTACCTTCTTTACTAGAAAATGACTGATGATAGTTCGATGACGTTGCACGTAATGTTCATGATTGGCACCATGAGACAATTTATGGGTCATAGTGGATGTATTGATGCCAAGAGCAAGATTGATATCATCCTGAATTCTCTACCTGAATCATTTTGTGATTTTAAGTGGATTGCCGCTAGAAAGGGAGAGTATGCTTTGCACGAGTTGCTTACAAGGAAACCTAATGAGACACCTTTGAATGCCTATTCAACTACCTGTAAGGTCAGAGATGATGATGCTGAGAGCAAGCTCAGGTTGGCAGGTAGTGGAAGAGCAAGTGTATAAGGAAGAAGAAGATGAAAGTCATTCCAAAGAAGAAAAGGTGATGCATAAAGTGTTGGAGTATACTGTACAGCAAACTTCTAAGTGAGCTGTTTCATGTCCTTAATCTACTCTGATTAACTGAAATAAATGTAATCACATTGTTGCAATCTCACGATTGCATTGATATCCACTTATATTTTATTGTAGACAATTTGGTGGGTCCGTTGTCCTAGTGAAGATCACATGGTTGAGTTCCTTATAAATATAACTTATATTCACAACAAAGATAGTTCTGGATAAATTATCCTTTTAGATTGTAGTATAAACTTGAGATAACTAGTCTTGGTTATTAGTTTATACTAGTGCGTGGTGTCACATTGAATGGATCGCGGTGAGACCTGTTCTTCCGTTAAGACTTTATGAAGAACCTAGGTCTCGACGAGTTTATTAATTCTTAACCCTGGATGTGATATTTAGATATATGCAAATGATTGTTTGTTACTTTGACTTACCATGAGTGAGAATCAAAATGAAGATTCAATATTCTTCGTATCTTGGGTAACAACATTATTTGTAAAATATTTATTTAGTCACTTTAGGGCTGATGGGTTTTGTATACAGAAAGCATTTATTACAATGAGTATACAACAGGTTATTTCTCCTATCTGTCAAACAAACTTACATGCATGTAACAATGGTATCCTCTTGTCTCACCGATTGGGACGATCATACGGCGTGTAGTAGATCGCAGAAGACAGTATGATCACTTGACCTAGTGAGACATAAACCTGATCACAGCTGAGATAGCGTATGAGGATACATATGTCCGGATGGCTGTGGTATTGTTGGAATAAGTAGTCTGTCTTGGTTACTCGACATGCTGGTACGCAAGGGTGGCGTATTGATGGACCGCAGTGAGATGTGCTCGACTGTCTGACATCAGCGAATACAAGATCTTGTTCTAGATTGAGTCCAAACCCTAACGAAGGTTTAGGGGTTTGCACGGATTGACTGTTGCTTTGACTTGCCATGGTGGAGAGTCTTAGTAAAGTGCTCGTATATCCGCATCTTGGGTAACAAAAGTTCGTGTAGTACTGCCTGAGACTGGGTTTAGGTAACCATATCCGAGTAATATGATGGGGACATTCCCTGAGGAGCTCAATAATATTCATCGTGCCAAAGTCCTGCAGGTTGATTAAGTTCAGGCACAAGTGATAAGGTTTGAGTGGTACTACTTAGGAATAATAAGATATTAATTAATTGTAGATAGAGCTTGTCAGAACCTCCGATTAATTAATGAATGTCCGGTAACCTTAAATATGGGGATTCTCAATTAAATGCACCCCGTTCTCATAACGTGGTAATAAAGGGGTAGGTCAGTATTAATTCTGTGGTGAAAAAAATTAATATTAATTAATTAATTGTGTCTAGGGTTGTGGACATGGGAATTAATTAATTTATAGACCCACTTTATTATTTGCATTAGGTCCCAGGTCTGGCCCAAAATAAATATGCTGAATTGAGCCTAGTAGCCCATTAGGGTTAAAACCCTAGGTCTATAAATAGACAGCTCTCTCTCACAAGTTGTAACAAAACAATTCAAATCAGTGAAACCCTAAGAGAGAGAGAGAGGGGCGGCGGCTACTCAGTGCAGAGAGAGGATAATTTTGATTATGGCCTTGCACAACTACAGATCTGTGGAATCCTCACCAGTAGCAGATCTGAACAACATTGGGATACAGCCCTGAAGATTTAATCTGGAGAACAGATTCCTCTTCTTCTCTTTTCTTTAATTAAATCTTGAAAATGGAATCCATCTAGTTTCTGATTCGACAGATTTAATTATTTTGCGTGGTTGATTCAAGATTTGGAATTCAAACGTGAAAGATCGGTACAGAGACTACGGAATTAAGGTAATCTCTATTATCCACGCATTAAATTCATAGGAGCATGCTAGGGTTTTGTGAATTGGTATTGTGAACAATAAACCATAAATCGATCTGACTTATTTGGATTTAGTGATTCGGTTCACGTATAAATCCCTACAATTGGTATCAGAGCCAGGTTTCTGATTTATGGCTCTGTTGTTCATAATAAATTCATTGATGCATGTATGAATCTTATTTTTTCGTGGATGGTTTTTGTTCCTCGTGGCAACCCGTTTGATTCAGCCCGCGGTGGTTTATCCGTGTAGGGTTGAATATGTTTTTTAAAATCACGAGAAAATTCATGATTAGATTAGATTTGATAGAAAATTGTAATAATTTAGATTCTGTAATTTTTTATTCAAATCTGTAATTGGATGGGTCGTGACGAAGAACAAAGACGGAGCCGACATACGAGGGCAGTGCAAGGCGGCGGCAGGCTGCGGGCGCACGGTGGTGGGCGGCGGAGGGCAGCGGCGCTGGGCGGCAGGCGGCGGCTGGTCCTGTCACGGAGGTTTGTGTTTTGGCGGTTGGCCTAATTCGATGTAAATCCCTAGGGTTTGCATTAGGGTTTGGGGCCAATCATCAAAACACAAAACCCTAAATCCCTAAAGATTTGGTGGTTGAAGATTTGGAGGCCCTGGAAGATTTGAAGAAGATTTGGATTTATCCAAATAAATTCGAATTACAAATTGTAATAGATAGGATTTTATTTCCTGTTTGTTGGGCCACGAGGAATTTTTGTTTGCCATAATTGTCCTCGTATGATATATGTGGTTTATTGTGTGCGCATTTAAGCATGTGTAGATAATAGGAAAAACATGATTTACTGCTTTTATTATTTACAGCTTTCTAAGCATGCTTATGTGATTAATTTCTTGTTGGAATATATTTTGGGAATTTTTGGGCTTGTTTAATTACATGCAAAAATTTGGAAAATATAATGACAAAGAAATTATCTGTGCGCATATAAGAAACCTTTTTTGAAAGAAAATTACTAAGCGGATTTTTTAATTAAAATCAATAGACTACCACAAAGCGGTCCTAGGCTGTAAGTGTATCTCTCGTTCTAGTAAACGTCTACGAGTGTAGCTTGCTAGTTCTTGGAGGTGCATGGGTACAATTGTTGGGATTTCTAGACAAACAATTTAAATCATGTGAATAGTGGGAGTGTTTTGTGTAAACGTCTACAAGTGTAGCTTGCGTAGATCTCTTTCATAAGTATTCTAGGATTGATTTAAATTATAGATAACAAAAGCTTTAAGGGCTGTGCGGTATGGTTACGTGCCATGCTAAACTGTCTCTTTTGGCCAGAGTTAAATTTGTGGTTAATCGCTTAGAAGCATCTTAGGATATAATGCAGTTTCTGCTTCCCTGTCCTTGAGAGATAGCTTGGTCTAAGGTTTTCTCTAGTTATTAATTTCTAGTGTCAAAAGGTTCCTGACATGGTAGTGAAATTAAAGAATTGGGGCTTAAAACCCGTAGTTATGGTTGAGGGCGACATCGTAAACATCTACGAGTGTAACTTGCGGTGGGAACTCTTGGGCAATTAGTGGAAAACATGTGTATTTGATTTATGAAAAGGTTTTCAATGCATTTGTTTTCGAAGTTCTGCATGTATGTTCTTATTTAAGATTCTTTATTGCTTCAGATATGTCTATGTCTATTGTTGATCATATTCTTGCTCTCAATCTTTTAACGGGCCCGAACTTCCCTGAATGGAGTTTTTGCATCAAACACGTCCTTTATCTAAAAAATCAAGCACATGTTCTTTTCATGGATCCACTTGTGCCTGGCTATGATGGGGTTTGTGAACTTGAGCTTGAGTTTTATGAAAAATGGGAGGATGCTAATAATTTCACCTATTGGCTTATCACGGCTAGCCTATCTAGAGAATTAAAGCACAAGTATGAGAACTTCAATAGGGCAGGAGAGATCTGGAAAGCTCTCTTGACTGCTTATGGCAATGTGGAGCGGACTATTAACTATAGACTTGTGCACGATCTTGTATGCAAGAAGATGGTTGAAGATAGTTCGGTGATAGCGCACATGATGTCTATGATTCAGCTCATGAGACAGTTCACTGTGCGGGGTGGTAATATCGGTGCGCAAGGTGAGATTGATATAATCCTGAATTCTCTTTCGGAATCTTATTATGACTTTAAGGTAGTTGCTGCTGCAAGGGGAGAGTATTCTCTGCATGAGCTCCTTGAGGACCTTGTAGTGGAGCAATCTTCCATGCGAGCACGGAAACCTGCTCGGACAGTTTTCAGTACTAGTTCGACAACCTCTAAGGTTGGAGATGATGGTGCTGAAAGCAAGTTCAGGAAAGCTGGCAGTGAAAGCAAGTCAAAGAAGGTGAAGAGAGTCAAGGTCACTCCAAAGAAGAACAGGTGTGCTGGGTGCGGAAAGGTGGATTGTCCGAATGCTAAAGGACAATGTACGTCATTTGCATTTGTAACGGAAACATGTTTAGCATCGGTTTCTACTCATTCGTGGGTAGTGGATACTGGAGCTACTGATCATGTTTGTTACATTTTCCATCGGTTTCTACTCAGTCGTGGGATGCTGAATAATTCTCTCTATGTTATTAACTGCAATCATAAGTCTTCCGCAAGTGTTGCATGTAATTCATCCGAAATTGATAATCCTAGAAAGAGAAAACATACTTCTTCTGAAGAGGATCTTACATATCTCTGGCACTTGAGACTCGGTCACATCAGCTTGAAGCGGATTCAGCGACTTCAGATGACGGTAAATTGGACTTAGTTCAGGCTGTACCTTATCAAGTCTGCGAATCCTGCATCGAGGGCAAGATGTCAACTAGGCCTTTTAAGGCTAGTCAGTCTCGAGCAGAGGAAGTGTTGGAATTGATTTATTCTGACTTATGTGGACCCATGTCCACACAGGCTCGTGGAGGGTACGTGTACTTCGTCACTTTTATTGACGATTACTCAAGGTACGAATACGTTTACCTGCTTCGCTACAAGTCTGAGTGCTTTGAGAAATTCAAAGAGTTCAAGGCTGAGGTAGAAAAGAAGGTCGGGAAAACTATCAAGTCACTGCGATATGACCGCGGTGGCGAATACCTCGGTAACGTGTTCCTGCAGTATTTGTCAGACAACGAGATTACATCCCAGTGGACTGCACCGAGTACACCCCAGCAAAATGGTGCAGCTGAAAGAAGGAATATGACTCTTCTAGAGATGGTAAGATCAATGATGAGTTATGCAAACTTACCAATTTCGTTTTGGGGCTACGCATTAGAAACAACCGCTAACGTGTTAAATGTGGTGCCTTCTAAATCAGTTCCTAAGACGCCTTATGAGCTCTTCCTTGGTCGCAAACCGAGTTTGTGCAAGTTCGGAGTATGGGGCTGTCCGACACACGTACTGTCAAAGGAACCTGATAAGTTTGAAAGCAGGTCAAAGGTAATGTTGTTTATAGGGTATCCCAGGCAAACGAAAGGTGGTTACTTTTAATGTCCTGAGAGTCAAGAGTCGTTGTTAGCACCAACGCTAGATTCTTGGAGAACGAGTATGTAAGGAACCACAGGTCAAGGAGTGATATTGTTCTTCAAGAAATTGAAAATGAGAATGCAATTCCAAGGGAAGGGGAACGTGCAAACGTGGGTGCACATGTGAGAGGTTCAGTACCACAAACACGTTCTTCAGTGCAAGTTGCAGAACCACAAGTTACTGCACCTATTGCTGATGCAGCACCGATGCCTCGTCGTAGTGGGAGAGTTATTTTCCATCCGGAAAGGTACATGTTTGTGGCTGAGTCTTCGGACTTGAGCCCGGAAGACGGACATGAGGACTCTGACCCACTAACTTACGAAGAGGCACTGTAAGACATGGATGTTGATAAATGGCGTGTCGCCAGAGATTCTGAAATTGAATCCATAACTGCTATGGATGTGTACCCGAAAACTGAATTGTCGGATGGCTTTAGGGCCATAGGGTTCAAATGGGTATACAAGAGAAAGAAAGGGGCGGATGGAGAAGTAACATCTTTTAAAGCCAGGTTGGTGGCAAAGGGTTATAGTCACAAAGAGGGCATTGACTATGATGAAACCTTTTCACCCGTAGCCATGCTTAAGTCCATCTGGATACTCCTTGCCATAGCTGCATATATGGACCTTGAGATTTGGCAGATGGATGTCTAAATCGCTTTTCTAATCGGTTACCTTGAAGGTAGGGACATCTATATGCAGCAACCCAGGGGTTACATACTCAAGGGCGAAGAACATCTTGTCTGGAAGATTAAGAAGTCCTTGTATGGACTTAAGCAAGCTTAAAGTTCTTGGATCTTACGTTTCAACGATGTGATAAAATCCTATGGATTTTCACAGTTGGAAAACGAAAGTTGTGTTTACCGACTTTGTGTCAGTGGGAGCATGGTTTTCCTTGCACTATACGTTGATGACATACTCCTATTTGGAATCAACGAGGGAGTGATGTCGGAAATCAAGTGTTGGTTATCCGAACAGTTCCAAATGAAGGATTTGGGAGAAGCTGGCTACATCCTTGGGATTAAGGTCTTACGAGATCATAAAAGAAGGATGTTGAGCTTATCCCAGGCATCCTATGTGGATACTGTGATAGCCCGAGTTTGCCGAGGAGCATCACAATTTATTGTGATAACTCTGGTGCAGTGGCGAACTCAAAGGAACCTCGGTCTCACTGGGCAAGCAAACACATAGAGAGAAAGTACCATATCATACGAGAGATCATATCGAGGGGCGATGTGCTGATCAAGAAGATTGACACTACAAACAACCTTGCTGATCCATTTACAAAGAGCTTACTGCAGAAAGTTTACGAAAGACATATTCGTGAGCTGGGTCTGAGGTGGATGCCGACCACTGACAGTGGTTAACGAGATAGTAGGCTAGATAGACACACTGTATACTCTGTAATAGCTTAGTCATGCTTTGAGTATAAGTGGGAGATTGATGGATTTTGTATACAGAAAGCATTTATTACAATGAGTATACAACAATTTATTTCTCCTATCTGTCAAAAAAATTTACATGCATGTAACAATTGTATCCTCTTGTCTCACCGATAGGATCGGTCATACGGTGTGTAGTAGATCGCAGAAGATAGTATGATCACTTGACCTAGTAAGACATAAACCTGATCACAGCCGAGACAGCGTTTGAGGATACGTCTGTCCGGATGGCAGCAACATTGTCGGAATAAGTAGTCTATCTTGGTTACTCGACATGCTGGTACGCAAGGGTGGCGTATTGATGGACCGCAGTGAGATGTGTTCGACTGTTTGACATCAACGAATACAAGATCTCGTTTTTGATTGAGTCCAAACCTTAACAAAGGTTCAGGGGTTTGCAGGGATTAACTGTTGCTTTGACTTGCCATGGTGGAAAGCCTAAGTAACGTGCTCGTATATCCTTATCTTGGGTAACAGCAGTTCGTGTAGTACTGCCTGAGACTGGGTTTAGGTAACCATATCCGAGTAATAGGATGGGGACATTCCCTGAAGAGCTCAATAATATTCATCGTACCAAAGTCCAGCAGGCTGATTAGTTCAGGCACGAGTGATAAGGTTTGAGTGGTACTACTCCGGAATAATAAGATATAAATTAATTGTAGATAGAGCTTGTCAGAAGCTCCGATTAATTAATGAATGTCCGGTAACCTTAAGTATGGGGATTCTCAATTAAATGCAGCTCGTTCTCATAACGTGGTAAGTAAGTGGTAGGTCAGTATTAATTCTTGATGGATTTATATACTGAAAACATTATGATTGGTATATTATGTACAAGGTCGATTGGTTAATATACTGGGAATCATAAATGTTGTATGTTCATCTCCTGTCTGAATTAACAAACATGTGTCGCAAACGCAATTATCCTCTTATCTCGTCGATAGGGAGATCATACGGTGTGTAGAAAATCAAGGAAGATCGTATGGATCGTTTGACCTAGCGAGATATAAATAGTTATCACAGCTAAGACAGTTCCAGGATAAACTATCGGTGTAGGCTGCAGCATACACAGGATAAACTGATTTGCCAGATGGCTGTCGAGCCATAGGGTGCAAATGGGTATACAAAGAAAGAAATGAGCGAATGGTGAAATTACAACTTTTAAAGCAAGGCTGGTAGCGAAGGGTTATAGTCAGAAAGAAGGTGTAGACTATAACGAGACCTTCTCACCGGTAGCCATGCTTAAGTCCATTCGTATACTCCTAGCCATAGCAGCACATAAGGACCTAGAAATCTGGCAGATGGATGTCAAAACCGCATTTCTGAACGGGTACCTTGAAGAAGGTAGGGACATCTATATGCAACAGCCAGAAGGTTATGTGCAGAAGGGCGAAGAACATTTGGTCTGGAAGCTAAGGAAGTCGCGGTATGGACTTAAACAAGCTTCACGGTCATGGAATCTGCATTTTGATGAAGTGATTAAATCCTATGGATTTTCACAATGCTCAAACGAGAGTTTCGTGTACCGTCTATGTGTCAGCGGAAGCATGATGTTCCTTGCACTTTATGTAAATGATATTCTCCTTTTTGGCGACAATGTGGAAGTATTGTTGGGCATAAGGGGGTCGTTATCCAAGCAGTTTCATACGAAAAACCTTGGGGAGGCAGGATACATCCTAGGGGTAAAAGTATTGCGGGAGCTCAATAAGAGGATGCTGACCTTGTCTCAAGGATCATATGTGGATAATGTGATTGCCCGTTTCAGCATGCAAACTGCCAAGAAAGGTCTGTTACGCTTCAGACATGGCATATATCTTTCGAAGGATCAGTGTCCGGTGACACAAATGGAGAAGGTTGAAATGAGGAACGTGCCGTATGCATTGGCCATGGGGAGCCTCATGTATGCAATGCTATGTACGAGGCCAGATATCTGCTTTGTTGTAGGCATGGTAGCGAGATACCAGTCTAACCCTGGACAGGCGCATTGGACCGTGGTAAAGCACATACTCAAATATCTGAAAAGGACTAGAGACTATTGTCTCGTCTATCAATGTGAGGAGTTGTGCCTTGTGGGTTATACTGATTTGGATTTCCTGGCACACCGAGACGAAAAGAAGTCCACCTCTGGCTAAGTGTTTACATTGGGAGGTGGGGCCATATCATGGAGGAGTGCAAAGCAGAAGTGCATTGCGGACTCCACCATGGAAGCATATTATGTGGCAGCTTCTGAAGCTTCGAAAGAAGCAGTATAGTTTTGAAACTTCCTTCTGGAGTTGGACGTGATTCCTAAGCTGCCCAAGACAATTACGATATGTTGTGATAATTCGGGAGCTGTGGCTAATTCAAAGGAACCACGAACTCACAGAGCAACAAAACACATTGAAAGGAAGTACCATATTATACGAGAAATCGTAGCAAGGGGTGATGTGCTAGTAGACAAGATTGATACAAAAAATAATCTGGCGGATCCATTCACAAAGGCTCTGCCTCAGAAGGTCTACGAGATGCATGTACGTAACCTTGGGCTGAGGGCAAATCTATCCACGTAGAATGTTTGATGTAAGAGCTAGATTAATTTAGACGCGTTATACTCTGGAAAGCACCTGTATAATGCTTTGATTATAAGTGGGAGATTGATGGATTTATATACTGAAAGCATTATGATTGGAATATTATGTACAAGGTCGATTGGTTAATATACTGGGAATCATAAATGTTGTATGTTCATCTCCTGTCTGAATTAACAAACATGTGTCGCAAACGCTATTATCCTCTTATCTCGTCAATAGGGAGATCATACGGTGTGTAGAAGATCACGGAAGATCGTATGGATCATTTGACCTAGCGAGATATAAATAGTTATCACAGCTGAGACAGTTCCAGGATAAACTGTAGGTGTAGGCTGCAACATACGCAGTAATAAGCATCTTATCTTGGATGGCTTGGTATGCTGGTGTGGGGCACATATTGATAAGGACCTAAGTCGGGATCGATTCTTTTATCTGACATTTAAAGAATCTGGATCTATATGGCTTGATGAGATCCTAAGCCTATATGAAGGTATAGAAGTATATGCAGATTGTTTATTACTTTGAGTTGCAGTGAAAGGCTCTAGTTGAGCTTGTATATCTGTATCTTGGGTAATAGCAGTTTGTGTATGATAGTCTGGTACTGGAACTAGGTAACCACATCCAGTATAGGATGGTGACATTCATTGAACAGCTCAAAAGGTTCGTTATGCTAAGTCCTTGATCACTGTAATTTCTACAGATTAATTATAGAAATAGTGGCAAATAAATTTGTAAACCCTAAGGTTATCGATCCAGGGGAATGAAACAACGAAAAATCCTAAATACTAAATGAAACGTTCTTAAAATACTGGTTAGGAAAAGAAATTAAAAAGTTTTGGTTGTTTTGAAAATCGCAATACTGAAAATTAAACAGGTAATTAAAAAGCTTTTAGATTCAGATAAGAGAAGCACAGATTCAAGGGATATCTACCTATCAAGTATGACATGTATGAATGAATCGATTAATTCCCAATTTTAATTCCTCTTCGTAGTGAAACATCAGAAAAGTATTACGAACTTCTTTGTTGGACAATTCGTAAAGTAGATTAATTAATTACCTATCTCCGCTCGGTCTCAAGATAAATTAACTAACTCCAAAGATCTACAGATTTATTCCTACAATCAATCTCCTTCAGTTACGACAAGAAATCAGATTATATTGTGAAAATCTCTTTCCATTGAAAACTATCACAGTTACGTCTCAAGTAATCAACTAGATAATCCTAAGATGTGATCAGCAAATCAAGATTATGAATAAGCACAGATTTCACAAACTACGAAGGGAAAGGGAAAATAATTCAATTAATCAAACATGTATACATTGATAATTCGAAACCCTAGAATCTGAGGAAGAGATTAGTTACACATATTCAGAGAAATATTCATCATAGAAAAATACAACCTGGATTGCATAGAAACTTGTATCTGAATGTCTTCCCACAAACTTCTGTCCTCAAACATAAACTCTAAAATTCTAGGAAATCTCTCTAAAAACTGAAATCTGGAATGAAGTATGATAAAAAGGTCAAAAGGTACTCTCAAAATCGACATTATTAGGATATTTATAGAGGTGGGGGTGTATCCTATCAATTCTAGGGCTAATGATATGAATAAATTCGATTTTTATCAGATTTCCGCTCCTGCAGAGAGGTTCGCGTCGATCGTGGCTGATCCACATCGATCGACGAGGCTTCCTGGTCTCCGTCAGTCGATGCTGATTGGCGTCTGTCGACGCGGCTTCTCGTCCCTTCTGCGCGGTCTCACGGTTTTGGCCATAACTTCCTCTCCCGAACTCCGATTGACCCGATTCCAGTTGCGTTGGAGAACTAACTAAAAGCATCATCCATTGCCATGCACCAATAGCCCGAATTCCTCTTGTGGAAAAACTCTTCACTGCTACTCTTACACGTCACTGCTTTCGGAACGGTTTTCTCATGAGTTTAGGCCTAAAAACCTGCATAAACATCAAAACACACCTAAAACCACCTAATATCGACATCATGCATAAAATATATATATAAACTCAATAAAACTACATAAAATAATATAAAAATAATATAGATAAGTGAGTGAAATAATGAGCTTATCAGTCCTGCAGGCTGATTAAGTTCAAGCATAAGTGAAAATGTTTGAGTGGATTGATTCAGGAATATAAGATGTTAATTAATTAAATAGCTTGTTAGAGCTTAAATTAATTAACGAATGTCTGTAACCTTAAATGTGGGAATATACCGAGCCCATGCAACCCGTACCTCAAAACGTGGTAGCAAATAGGTAGGACAGTATTGATTCTCTTGTGAAATGAATCAATATTAATTAATTAATTATATTCTGGGTTGAATATCGGATTTAATTAATTGATAGGCCTTATTTGCTATTTGCATTCTGGTCCCTGGTCTGGCCCATGAAACTCAAGCCCAATAGAAGTCCAGTATTTTCCTATAAATAGGCCTCAGTTCCTCAGATCTCAACACACCACAAGATCATAAGTTGCACACAGCAAACCAGGTATTGTGAGCTGTGGTGATCGACTAGATCTGAGAACGAGGAGGAAATTCTGCTTCTCAACCGGGCAAGGAATCTGAAGGGAATCTTCAGCAGATATTCAGATTGAGTTGGGATATAGATCAGAAGATTAGATCAGGAGGATTTTTTCTTCTCCCTCTCTCCTTGTTTTTAAAAAATAATTATATTATTTTCATAAGATTGATTTCCTCAATCTGTTAGGAATTAAATCTTTGTGCGTGGGAAAGATCAAAGGGAATCTCCGCGCACTCGTTCTTCAGGGTTTCGCAATCCAGGTATTCCGCATAAACCCCCTTATGCATATTCAATAGGAGCATGCTAGGATTAATCATAGGCATAGAAATTTATTTTGATATTCCAATTAACGATCCTTGGCAAACGGACTTCCTGATTGAGTTCATGAATCCATTCAATTGGTATCAGTGCCAGGTTAAATTAATTGGCTCTATCGGAAAAATAATATTGCCCATGATCTGCATGATAATTATTATTGAATGATTGCATGGGTTTTGGATTGTATGTTCATGTTTTTTCGTCCTCGTGGTTCTCAGGTTAATCCGCCCTTTCATATGGATTCGTTTTCACCCATGAGATAAATCCGTATACATCATCTCCTCATATACATCAACAAACTCCATATTTTTTTATTTTTTTTTATTTTTTTTAGCTCATTTTGAATATCTTATGCTCTTTTTCGATAATTTTGTATTCTTTTCTTTTCAGAGAGCTTATGAGAACTCTAATTATTTCTTTGAGCTTCTTTTTCACACATCTTTTCACCACTAATTTATCATATCTTATCACCAATTCACCAATCAATCCCCATATATACCACAACTCAAGACACGAGTGAGACAATACTTTTCTTAATCTCATAGACAAGGAAAGAAAAACTGTATAGGCTCAAAACGGCTAACTAGGGAAAATTTTATTGTGAAGGGACAATTTTTAGGATATTGGGTTAACAAAGATGGCCTAATATCTTTTCCTAAACTTGTGCACACTATGCAGTCTCAACACAGAAAATAGGCAAGTTCTAGAGAAATCAAAACACACATGTGAATCTCACATCAAACGAAATAAAGGCTCAAATTTCTCACACAAGGATTCAAAAATTTTCTTCCACAGTCAATTTCAAATCAGCTCAATCATCATGCAAGTATAAGTGTCAAATCAGTCCTATCATGCGGTATTCTACATTCATAGGCATCTAACCACAATCTCAATCAATACAATACTCAACCCTCAATCAATTCTAATCTCACAATCTCGTTCAGGTTATCTCAAAACTAAAAAATTTTCCCCGCAAAATAGCATAAAATAGAAATGTACGAAAAATTTAAAGACAGAAAGCAGAATAAATAAAAGATAGGACGTTCCATCTCTTGTCCACATCCCCCCAAACTTATTTCCAACTCGAAGAGTGGAATAAGTTTGAAAATCAGACAAAAGAGGGAACGATACCTGGTAGTTGATCTCATACATCAACTTTTTTATCCCCCGGAGTCTTCAATCACCATCAGGGAGGTCGGGTCCAGGCAGGTCCTTTCGCGACCTCCTTTCCATCTTTGTTCTTGACTACTTGTATCCCACATTTCTTGGTGTCTTTCAATGTCCTTCCAATGGCGGACTTGTACTTCCGTAGAACTCGTAGTAATTTTTTCAACTTCCCATACCTAAGGTGTGCTGGAAGCATCTTGAGTTCCAGAACCAGCGGTTCAGAGTTAGATTGCAGCTTTCCCCTATTTGCATCGGTTGTCATGGGTGAAACTGCCGCAATCCCTTTTCTACGTCGCGCTGCTTCTGCTGACAAAAGCTCCGAGTCTGACTTCCTTCGTGTGTCGATCGACGTGACTGTAGCGTCGATCGACGAGGATCCTAAGACTGCTTCGATCGACGTGGCTCCTGCGTCGATCAACGTAGGTGCTTTTCCTCGTTTTCTTTTCTTTTTCTGGCTGCGTCGGCTTGGTAACCGCTTCTGTTTGTTCTCTTTCTCCTGAGTTATTTCTTCAGATACATCCTGCTCCATCGCCAAATCCACAAGCTCGTCATCCGCCTTATCAAAATCTGAAGACAAAAACAAAGAGTGCAGTACGCAGTTCTCCAAAATATTCGGATCAATTTTAAGAGAAGAAAAGGGAGAGGAAATCACCGGATTTGAACAATTGATCATGTGGCATTCTTCCTGGTAGCTCCCTTCATTACGCTTCTGCACTGCTTTGTAGATGGGGAAGGTGACCGAATCGTCATTAACTCTGAATGTTAGTTTGCCGTCCCGAATGTCAATCAATGCCCCAACAGTCTTCAAGAAAGATCTCCCCAAGATAAGCGGGATGTTGTGGTCTTCTTCCATGTCAAGTACCACGAAGTCTGCTGGAATGATGAAGTCTTTCACCTTCACAAGTACGTCTTCCACGATGCCTCTTGGGTAGGACACCGATCTGTCAGCCATCTGCAATGATATGGTCGTTGGTTTGATGCTCTCGATCTCTAGTCGCTTGAAGATTGACAGCGGCATTAAGTTTATGGATGCGCCGGAATCGCAAAGGACCTTCCCAAAGGTCTCTCCTCCAATAACACAGGGGATCGCGAAGGATCCCGGGTCTTCTCTCTTCAGCGGCATCTTCTTCTGAATAATCGCGCTGTATTCTTCGAACAAATTGACCCTCTCCTGCTCCATGAAGTGTCTTGTCTGAGAGACCATATCCTTCAGAAATTTTAAATACCCCGGTATCTCTCGTAGTGCCTCAATCAGCGGAATGTTGATGTTTACTTTCTTCATGTTCTCAAGAAAGCGTGCGTACTTCTCGTTCATCTTTGCTTTGGCAAACCGCTGCGGATATGGCAAGGGAGGCTTATACATAGGTGGCTGGACAGGAGTGGGCGTCGATCGACGAGATTCAGACTCAGTCGACGAAAATTTTGGATCTTCGTCGATCGACGGGGAAACGTCGTCGATCGACGGAGCTTCGCCTGTGACGACTTCTTCTTCTTTCTCGGCTTCTCTTTCATCTCGGGTGTCTCTCCTTGCTTGCTTTGGCCCTTCATAGGATTTTCCCCCTCTCAGTGTGATGGCATTCACTTGGTTCCTCTGATTCTGGTTCTTGGGGTTCATCTGAGTGTTGCTCGGAAGTTGCCCCGGCTTGTGCTGGGCTCCGAGGGCATCGGCGATCTGGCTGACCTGGGTTTCTATGATTTGTACATGCTTCTGCAGCTGGTCCACTTTAGTATTCACGCCTGCAATTTCTTGCTTCAACTTGGCTACAGTATCAGTTGAGCCTTCCATAAACTTGGCCAAAATCTCCTCGAGATTTGGCTTCTTCTTCTCCACTATTGCTCCTTCTTGTACGACAAATACTGGTGGTGGTTGCTCTGCAGCTTGAGGGTTTGCGTAGGAGAATCCAGGGTGATTCCTTGCGTGATTGTAGGTATAGGGCTGGTTATTTTGCTGATTGTGTTGCTGGTATCCTCCTCGGTAGTTGTTTTGATAACCACCCATTTGCATGAAGTGTACAGCGGCACAATCCCCCTCAGACGGAGCTTGCACTGGCTCTACTGTAGCAACTGTCTTTTCCTGCTTCAGTGCAGCGAAATCTTCCCTTAGCTTTTTCAGCTCGGTTGCCAAATCAGGTTGTTCGGCAACTTTCTCCACCACTTTCTCCTTCTCGACCGCCATCACAGGCCGAGTTCGGCTTGAGGACCACCGTTGAGTGTTGTTGGCCATCTTTTGGAAGAATTCCATGGCCTTCTTTCCGCTTTTCGTCATGATGGTGTCTTCCAGTGTGGTGTCCACCAACTTGACGGTTTTCTCATTGAGTCCCTCGTAGAATGCTTCTGCCTGTTCTCCTGGCGAAAAGCCATGTCCGGGGAAAGATCTCAGTAGCTCTTTGAATCGCTCCCATGTCTCACTGAAGCTCTCATCAGGTCTTTGAGCGAATCTGATGATTTCCTTCCTTCTCTGCCTGATGACATTCCGGGGGAAGAAGTTTTCCAGGAACTCATTCCTCAATTCAGTCCATGTGCTAATACTTTCCTTGTCCAGTGCAGTGAACCATGATTGTGCCTTATCCCTCAGAGAGAATGCGAACAGACGCATTCGGATGGCACTCTTGCTGACTCCTCCAATCTTGACAGTGTTGCAGAGCATAAGGAACTTATCCAAATGCGCATAGGGGTCCTCAGTAGGTCTTCCTACGAATTGATTTTCTTGCACCATTTGCACCAATCCGGTCTTCAGCTCAAAATTGTTAGCATTGATGCCAATCCTGAAGTCTGTCTCCCTGAACCGAGGTTTATACCGGTTCTGCATGGCCTCCTCTTCTTCCTCATCTTCAGACTCCTCTGGAGGATCCTGGTTGTCTTCCTCTTCATTGTCGGGATTGTCCTCA